>JAULBY010039177.1:0-13831 GCA_032358315.1 Ophiocytium majus | reverse complement strand
TACCTGTCTGATTTCCTGGTCGCACGCACCGTGTGCAAAGGGCTTTCCGCGCCCTAAGCGGAGTTTAATAAGAGTACTTAGTTTTTGTCAAGTACGCATGTGCGTGTGTACATATGCGAGTGCAGACTGCAGACCTCTATCAAGCTGCACTCAGACTGGCCAAGGCCTGCAGGGGTAAAACTGCCACCGTCGCACCCGGCGGTACAAGTGGTGAGCCAGACGTACTACATGAATACTTTTGTGAACAGACGTATCTACTACTAGTAGTGCTACTGTTCACGTATTTCTGAGGGGAAACTTGGAAAGTACTGGTACTACTGAAGTAAAGTGAGCATACCGTAGCTCAGAATGCCACTCATGTTCGTGTGTGTGTGTGTTACAACACCCTTGGGTCGAAATTGCAGCGCTTCCTTTAGGGACGACTGGATTCTGCTGCCAACGCTGCTGCTGGTGCTGCTGCTGCACGCCCCAGCGTTGACTGCCACATGCCACCCACCTGCTGAGCACCTCTGCTGCTGCTGAGCACCCCCCCGCTGCCCACTACCACCCTCACAGGTGGCCGCACAACCAGCAGCGCACGTGCACCGCCGTGCGGCAGCCGCGATGCCGGCTAACACCACACAGCGCAGCAGCAGCGCTGCCGCTCGGGGACGTGCGCCAGCGGCCATGGGGCCTGCCTGCTGGAGCTGCTCAGCAGTTGCGCGGTCTGCTGCTGAGCAGTTGAGCAATCTGCTGCTGAGCAGTTGTGCAGTCTGCTGCTGAGCAGTTGCGCAGTCTGCTGCTGAGCAGTGCCGCAGTCTGCTGCTGAGCAGTTGCGCAGTCTGCTGCTGAGCAGTTTTTTCAGCCAGGCATGGGAGCGTCACCCACCCGCTGCGCGCACCCTGCGGTGACGCCAGCGGCCTGTGAGGTAGGGACTCCAGACGGCGGTATATCCCGCCGCGGGCCGGCCTGCCCACTCGGACGCCCCGCTCGCGTCTCATAAATGGTCCCCCGTGTGTTTGCCCCAGTGGTGGTGTGTGCAGTAATGCAAACATGCGAGCAGGCGCAGCCCCACGGCATGTGTGCTCGTGGGTGTTTTGCTGTAGCGAGGAGCGTGGCGTCATGTGCCTGAAGTGGCGGGCATGGAAAATGTAGCAGCGGGTGTGCCCCCGTTGCTGCCGCCAATTTTGTCCCTCGTAGTTGGGCACAGTGTTGGAGCCCTAGAGGCTCTAAGAAATGCAGCATTGCCTTGCCTGGCGGGGCAAGCCGCTGCTCCCACTGGCACTGCTGCTGCTACCAAAACTGGTTGCGCGGTTGCACGTCCTCTTGTGAATAAACAATCACCCGTTATGTGGACCCATTCATGTGCATACATGCATGACAACACATGCAAGTGCTCCGCAAATGCCATGGACTTGTATGCCGGCATACCACAAGCTCAAACACCTTGGGGCTTTCAGGCATTGACGGGATTCAGTTACACACACAGCAATGGTATGGCAAGCACAGGTGACATGGCATGGAGAGAGGCATCTCGCGTTGCAGGCAAGGCATGGCAAAAACACAATGCGCCGACTCACGAGAAACCATTCCAACTGAGTGGCAGCAGTGCATGCCTTATCCCTGTGTATTGCATGTCCCTGCACATGCACAGGCACAGCGGTATGCCTATGCCACATGGCGCCACGCACATATGCCGTTCCACGCCTCCTATGACGTGCGTACACGGGGCAGCCACTGGTCACTGCCGCCCGCGCCATGGAGCGGTCAACCCCGCCCCCTCACACACAACCTCAACTTTGAACTTGCAGCCCTCACAGCGCGCCCCCGCCAAGCGTTGGGAAAAAAAATGTGCCCTAACATGCCACGCTTGCGCACTGCTAATGTGCGGCATGCCGCGGGAATGTCACTCCCCGGACATGCTGCAAACACCTACTGCTGAGCACGCGATACTCTGCTGTTGGTGGGGGGACAGGGGTGAGTGGGCCAGGTTGGTCTACTTGCAGTCGGTCATGTCGCAGCAGGCGCTGTGAGAGGCGGGCGACACCGGGTGTTGCGGGAGGGGGGCAGCTTAGCAAGCACGGTGCATGCACGGCACTGGCAATTTTGGGGCATGCGCGGTGATGACTCGCAGCATATGAACTTGGCATTAAACGCCATATAACGGCGAACTTCTGAACTATAACGCATGTAATTGAATGCATCTACACGACAAATGCGCCGTGTATCGCGTTTTTGGGCGTAGAAATACATAGAAATACACCACATCTTGTACAATACATTAGAACATTAAGTCGCACCCATCACCAGGCATGTGGCATGTGCAGTGGTGACGGGCCTTGCTGAGTGGCAACTCTCATTGGTCGACGGCAGCAGTGGGGCTGAGCAAAACAGAGCGCTAGTGATGACGGTTGTGGGCACAAAGCAGAAGGGAGCAGGTGCATGGGGACAAAGGGCCTAGCGAGACACCTTGTGCCCCAGGAAAGCGGCATGCAAACGCAATGCCCAATTGCTTATACTGTCACAAATGGTGTCTATGGAACACCTTATGTGCATACATGCGTGAAACACATGCTACACGGCAAGTAACATGCACGTTACTGTAGCATACTTAGTGAAGTACTAGTACATGCTACAAAGTGGAGTATGAACTCCGTTCATGTACCTGGACCTGGTGTCCAAAACAAGCACATGTATACATACATGAAACTACATACTACACGGGAAGTACATGCCATGGTAGCATACATATAGCTAAGTGGAGTATGGATTCCATGTATGTACCTGCAGCTGGTGTACACCATGGCCGCCCAGTGGTACTTGTCGGAGGCGCAGCCAAAGGTGGAGCTGCCAGCCGTGCACACGTAGGGCGCGCCAAGGCCACACCTGCACAAAACCCAGCAAAAAATGAGCAAAAAATGGTTAAAGCCCAGGCGTCAGAAACCCTATAGGGCCTAGCACCTGCAGAAAAGCAATCAAAAAATGAGGACAGCCTGTTAAATCCTGTCACTAAAGTGAAAAGCCACCGCGTATCACTCATGGAGCATTCAAGTACGTCGCATGCACAGCTAAGGTACCAGCTTGGCGTTTGCAGCAGCGGCAGTGGCAGGCAAGTGCACACACCAGTTACAGCAGCAGCAGTGGCGTTGGAAGGCGGCAGTGGCAGCACACCAGTGCTCAGCAGGGTAGTTCACAGGTGAATGCGCGGGAATCCGGAGCGGGCAGTGGAACTCAGCGCACTGTGGGGACAGTGCTCAGCAGCAGCAGCAGCGTGCACCCTTGGCACCCCGCAGGTGCTATATTACGGCATCAGACGGCACTGGCATGATAGTGTGACGGTATTGCGCTGCATGCGCTGGCTCAAGTGATTGTGGCAGCCTAGTGCCCGGCTAGTGTGAAGTTGCACCAGGGGTTCACTTCAACACTAGGAAGTTCAACATGTCTTTGCTGCTGAGCTGCTCCTACTTCAAGTGCACAGCGCCCCTGCTGCGGACGAGCGCACCACTTTTGCGCTGTGCTGGCGCGGGTCACAAAGTGCAAGGAAACATTGGGGGGGGGGGGCTGCTCACTCCACCGCACGGCAATCTTCAACATGTGCCAAAAACTTCAACACCCGCCTCCTGCTGCTGCCGATGCATGCAGGGTGCTACACGAAGTGCACCTGCTGCTGAAGTGTCCACACCACTGCTGCCACTGCCCCAACAACAATGGTGGAGGCAATATTGATCATGAACGCACGGCACCCACCGCTGGTAGCCTCCGAAGGTGGCGCAGTCCTCGGGACCGCAGGCATCGCACGTGCGTGGCAGCTCCGAGTCCTTGGCAGACTTGAGAGTCTTTTCGCAGTCGCTCAGGTCGCAGCAGGCAGTGCAGTCGTCGTACATGGGCCAGGTGCTGGCGTCGGGGGCGCAGCCGGTCGTCGCCCCCCCCTGCAGCAGCAGCAGCAGCAGCAGCAGTGGCACGCAACATTCAACGTGGGGACGGAACCAGTAGAGGCAGTGACGACGTGCGTGGACACACATGATGCGTGGACGACGGTGTGTGGGGCGGTGCAGAGCACAGAGGGTCCAGGGCACCGCTATGCAGCGCCAATGGCAACCACTGACTGCCGATCTTTCGGGGGGCACCGCAGTGCCTGCGGTGCTCTGAGTGGCAACTGCGTACGCGTCACAAACCAGCGTAGGCGGTTCTGTGTTTCACGGACTGCCGCCCTCACCTCTGTGCAGACGTAAGGCGCCAGGTTGAAGTCGCACAGGCTGCCGGCGCACGTGGCGAACCCGCAGGGAGCGCAGGCATCCGTGGCGTCGAGCGCGATGGCGCCGGTGCGGATGCGTCCTGAGAACGTCAAGCCACACACAGCCAGGGTCAGCAGGATTGCTGCCATGCCCCTGCGGCGCTGTGTCGTGCGGTCGCTGATGTCGGGCACGGCCACCAGCAGCTGGTTGGTCTCATCAGAGCCCTGCTGCTGCTCGAGGTGGGAGGGCGCGCCCATGGCGGTCTCGAAGGACTCAAACGCCGTCATGGTGCTGTGTCGGTTGCTGTTTTCAGTGAGAGTGAAAAGAGTTCCTTCAATGCACTGAGTCGCTGGGGAGGGTCTTAGGTCAGCTTTGCTCAGCAAAGGTGCACCGGAAGCATCGGAAGCCAATTTCAGTTGCTGCAATTGCGGGGGCGGGGGGCGGCTGTGCATGTTGTTGCACCAGTCACAGGCAGCATGTTGGAGGCACTGCGGGCCTTGCCTCGCAAGCTGGAGCAGTGTTACTTGTTTTGAAATTTGTGGGCTGTGCAAGAGCCCAGTCGTGCAGTGCAGTGCATGCCAGCACGCCCGTGGGTGGCTGTGGCACATGCCCGGCAGTGTGTGCACACGAACACACGAAGTGCTGTGAACAACCAAGAAGAGAGTAAATGCTGCTAGAGAATAAGCACTTGTGCTATGCTGTAGACGTAGCCACAACATGACTGTAGCACTTCAAGCTGCAGTCGAAGTACTAGCAGGGCACTTGGCGCGTACGGCATGCAGGCGCAGCACTGGCAGCACCAACAAGCAACAGGGCACAAACCACAATCAGGGCAGGGCCGCCACAGTGCTGCTCAGGGCTGCGGGTGTGCGCAATGCATGGCGGGAGGTCGGCATATTGCGTTTTCGCACGGTGGTCGCACCACTTGCATGCACAGCGCATGCGGCGCACCCCACCGCACCGTGTCCTATAAACCAAGTTGAAGTTGAAGTTGAAGTTGCAATACGAGTGTGACACCCACGGCTGTGTGCTAAACGCGCGCTTTGTGCGCACAATAACAGGCTAAACAACGAAGTTGCAAGTGTGCTGCGGTAAACCTCGGACCAATGCCGGCCGGCGGGAGCAAACTTCAACTACACAGGTTGAGGTTGTCCAGCGCCAGGGCCGGCTCCACATGGCAGCTACTGCAGCAGCCTGCTGAACCGCAGTCTCCGCAGCCGCAGCGGCAGCAGCGCGCACCACTGGGGCAGCTGCTCATGCTCCGCCACACTGCCAAGACCTGATCGGAGCCCCCAGGGCTCCTAAGGAACTGCGCAGCACTGTGCGCGGCCTATGGCTGTCTACAAGCCACAGCCGTTTGAGTGAACGCTGGTGCTAGCCCAGAGTTGGCCAGGGCCATTGCGATGCCGGTGCGGCATCTCCAGGCAGCCTGGACCTTCCCTCACGTGCGTATTGCTTTACTTGTGCGTGCTGCTGCTGAGCAGTAGCGTTTCGCCAGCCCCTGAGGGGGGTACTCACGCGCACCCCCCTGCAGCGGTTTTGTGCTTACATGCGACACCCTCGGTTGTTGGGGCAGGCACCGCTCCTGCGCCGCTCCAAGTGCCATGTACACGTACCAGGTGTGCCCAACCCGCCCGAAACCGTCGCGCGTTTTGGGTCCGACCGCCCGAAACCTTCGGGCGTTTCCAACTGTGTTCAAACCACCCCACTGCCCCAAATTCACACCGTGAAAAAGGGGCTGGGGGATGTGCTGCCACACCTGCCTACGCTTTTGACAGTGCGGCAGGACTACCGTAGGTGTGCTGGCACCTCTGTGCCTGCTGTGGTAGACTTGGCGGTCATGGTGCTGTTGTCGGCTAGCAGTGGCACTGCGGCAGTGGCAGCGGTGTCTGCGCTGCCAGGAAAGGTTATGAGTCTCAGGTCCCGGTAGCCGTCGACAAAGCCTTGGATGTCGTCGGGCGTGTTGAGGTCCCAGTCACACAGCACGCCCTCATTCTCCTGTGCTCAGCAGAAGAAGAGGCGAAGCAGCGGCAGCAGCAGCGGCGGCAGCAGCAGCAGCACCGTTGGCGGCGGTAACGGCAGCAGCAGTGAACCAGCATCAGCTTGGTGTTGGCGGGCGTACAATTGCTTACCGTCTCATACCACGTACTTCACGTAGTATTTGAAGGCTGTATCCTGCCTTCGCAGCCTTTAGACACCTTTGTACTACTGTATTACTACGTACTTCTGAAGTACTACTTCAAAGCATACCACGGTATGCGCCGCCTCGCGGGGTCAGAATCCAACCCGTCTACTTCAAGTACTTGAAGTAGTTGAAAGCGAGATTGATGCCGGCCTTGTACTGCCGCATTTGCAACTTCAAATGGCTGCACACAGGGAGGAGCCCTGGGGGACGGAAATAGGCACCGCACGATGCGTTGCAGGTTGCATATGCTTGTTGGGGGGGTCTACGATGGAGGTCGGTAGGGGGAGCATGCCCCACTGTGACTTGTAGCTCGAAGTTCGACTTCAGATACTACTCACAAGTGTCTGGACATGTTTTGTAGTTTGGATGTAGCACGTACACATGTGCATACAACATGAGTGTGTACACATATTGCAGCAGCATGCGCCCCATGTGTATATGTGTGTGTGGGGGGATACTATGGAAACATACTTCAAGTACTTGAAGTATCACATGGCATTTCATGTTCAGGGTGCGCCCCGCCTCACTCAATCCCAGCAAAGCCAGCCACGCACCCACCTTGTTGCGAAGGAAGAAGGTCACCTGCTCCACACGTGTGAAGTTGAGCGCAATGCTTGCAAACATTTCCCGCAGCCACTGCACAGCAGCAGAAAAGCGGTTACAAAACGGTATAGAAGAGTTACAGGTCGGTACAGGCCGTGCTGCGGCCAGTGTACGGTTGCAGTTGCGCACTCAGCCGTTGAGCGCAATGCTTGCAAACGCTTCCCGCAGCCACTGCACAGCAAGAGAACATCACCGCACAGGTGTGGCATGCAAGCAGAAAAGTGGTTACAAAACAGTTACAAAAGCAGTTACAGGTGGTGCAGCGTCCAGTGTACGGCTGCAGTTGCTGCACTCAGCCATGAGGGGTGCATTGCGGTGTTAGCAACCATGCCACCAGATGTGTGCCACTGCAGTGTGCCCCCAACCACTGGTAACAGCAGCGCACCAGATTCGTGGGTGTGGTGTGTGCCCCCACCCTCCTGCGCAAGAGTGTGAGTGCGAGCAGCTTCAAGAAGCTAGGCACCCATGGTGTCGATCGCCACCTAAGCGGTGATTGCACGCCCTCAACCTCAAGTTGGTCGGGACCCCAACTTGGTTGCTCTGCGATGGTCACCACGTTGACATGCTTGCGTGAAGGGGGCATGCGGTTGGTGCTAGGCAATCTGCTCTCACACATGTCAGCACACACTCAGCCGCACACACTTGTAGTTGAAGTTGTAAACTTGTGAGGTGAAGTTTACAACTTCAACTATTGCTGACACTGTGCGTCAACACCTGCTCACCTCGGGCTTGTCTGTGCCATATGACGTGGTGCCTGTCGCCATCAGCATGGAGCAGCAGGTGCGGCCACGCACACGAATGAGTGTCATGACACCCTGCATGATGGCATACGTGACATTCCAGTGCGACAAGCAGCGGCATATGCCCACGCCAGGTGCAACTTCAAGTGGGAGGGGTATCCGCATGAAGGCATGCCCAAAATTCCCGGGCATTCCCTGCCATTGCCCTAGCAAGCGCCTGCCAGCTGCAGCTTATGCCATAATGCATGATGCCATGGCATGCGCGGCTTGCCCTGCCATTGCAGCGGCATAGCCGGGAGCCACGACAACCTCAACAGCGGGGAACGGGTACACAAGTGGAAGTTACCCTACGGCAAGGAGCTGAGCGCACCTGTCTCTGCCACCCATATGGGGAGGTCCGTCAGCTGGGACACCTGCAAGTGCGGCAGTTGAAGTTTGAAGTTGAAGTGCAAGGTGCCGAGGGTGCAGCTTAGGTCACATGCCTGTGGTGCATCCACAGTGGCGCACCCTCGTGGTGTACCGCCCAGGGCGTGCGTAACAAACGCGCCTACCTCCCTGCGTCAATTAGCATTGATGTCACCAATGGGGCTGTATCATGCCAGCTAAAAATGCTGATCAATTAGAGTTGATGTTACCAATGGGGCTGTATCATGCCAGCTATATTACCAAAACTGCTAATGTGGAATCGGAGGTGAAGTAGGCCTGTTCAGCTCCATTTACAACTTCACCCAGTTCGGACTGGGAGCAGAGCCACCAGACGGCATGTGCAAGCTGGGCATGCTGCAGTGCGCTTGAGTCGTACACACTGTGTAGTCCACATGGCTTGCATGCGCGCACAGCTGCAGAGGTGACACACACTGTGTTGGGAGACACACGTATTGTGCTGCCACAGCCATCGCCGCCGTGGCAGCAAGTTGAAGTTGACGTTGAAGTTGCGGTTGTGCACTGCTGTCACCTCCGCACAGAGAGGCGCGGCACTTGCTAGTGGATAATGCTGCTGTTGCTTTTGGCAGCGGTGGTGCTGCGGAGCACTGCTGCTGCTGCTGCCACTGTCGGTGCTGCTGCGCACCGCTGCTGCCGCCGCTGCTGGTGGTGCAACTGCTGCTGGTACTGCCGTACACGGAGCACTGGTACTGACTGACACTGGTGCTGGAGCACAGTGCTGCTGCTGCTGTCGGTGCTGCTGAGCACTGCTCTTCTGCTGCCGCTGCGGCCCCTGCCACTGCTGCTGCCGCTGCTGACAGGGAGCACTGGTGGTTCTGAAGACTGCTGGGTATGAATAGCGTCGCTGGCGGCGCTGCTGCTGGTGCTGTGGCCGCTGCTGCCGCTGGTGCTGCCACTGCTGCTGTAACTGCTGAGCACAGCTGGAGTCACGCACCCACCTGTTGGTATGCTGGCATGAACCCATCTGCAAAGCTCTGCGAGTACTCATGCGCTGGCGTGGTGTATGCCCTGTTGTATGACGTTATCGCCACAGATGACAGTCCCCACGTGCCAGGCCAGAATGCCGCAAATGGACTTGGGTCATCCTTTCCTGCTCAGCAGAATGGAACATACACCAGGGCATACATGGCATAAGTGCGTGTTTGATGTGCACATGTGCGCTGAGGCATGCCCACTCATGGTCATCCTTCCCTGCTCAGCAGAATGGAACATACATCAAGACATACTGGGCATAAGTGCATAATTTATGTGCACATGTGCGCCGAGCCATGCCCTGTGCACAGTGCTCCTCTGTGGAGGGGCAGCAGTTACTCACCGTTGTTGCCGTTGATGTTGAGCTGGAACTCGACCGGCGCCGCATGGAAGCGGAATATCCTAATGATGCGCTGCCAAGCCTCCCTCAGGTCCACCACGCTGTTGGCCAACAGCCCTGTGGTTGGGTCCTGGTACAGCAGGCCCCAGGGGTACCAGTCACCTGCTCAGCGGCCAAAGTTGTCACATGGTCATCATAAAAATCATCATAAATATGCATGTACACTTTCGAAACATGTGTTTACTGTACATGTTATTGCTACCTATACAGATGGCTGTGCTCGGGTCCTCGTACGGAAGGCACCAGGCACCTGCTGAGCATATATTTTGTCGTGTACCCGTCAGAGATATCGGGTATGTCAGACAAAATAGGGGTACCAGTCGCATGCTCAGTGTCGAATTTTTTTCACATGTGCACAAAAAAAAACAACATAACAATGCACCATGAAATCATCATAAAAATCATTTTGAGGTCATCATAAAGCTGATCATAAAACGCATCATGAAAATTATCATGGAAATCATCATGAAAATCATCGAGAAAATCATTGCCTGTATAGTGAATAATATACTTCGAAGTACACACACTTAAGCCCTCAGAGGTACAAGTATACTTCAAGTACAGTTTTCTGTTACCTATACAGATGGCCCCAGGGGTACCAGTCACCTGCAGCAGCGTATTTTTGCCGCATGGCCTCCACATGGCGCCGTCCCACGCTAAGTATAAACTTCATATGAGGTATGAATAGTATATAATACCGGTGCTACTGCTGATTTCAGGTTGATTGGCGTGTTCACCAAAACACTTCGCCAGCCACCAGCGCGTTCGTTAACGTTCACCAAGACTGTGAACTGCGTTAGGTCACCAAAAACTTGCCCGTGAAGTCATAATCGCGGCCGCATAATCAGGCGGTCTGGCAAGGCGGCGGGCACCGTGGCGAACGCCAAGCAGCAGCAGCACAGCAGCATCAGCAGCAGCAGCAAGGCCCTCGTCCTCAGCCTCAACGATGCTTCGCAGCTGCAGCCATCCCACGCCTTCACACTCCTGCTCTTGCTTGGCCTGTGCGCACCCGTGCACATGCTGATTTGCGGCGCCACTTTTGTTCTCTGGAGCGCTGATGCATCAGCAGCAAGAAAAACCAGCCAAGCAGCGGCCACGCCGCCCCCCAGCGAGCGGCCAGGCTGCAGCAAGGCTTATGTACTACATCTGCAGGTGGGCCTGCGGTCTTGGACTCTATGCATGCTCCCCCGCTGCGCAGTACCGCCTGGTTATGCGGTGGCGATTATGACTTCACGGGCAAGTTTTTGATGTTCAAACGCTCTTCACGGCCGTGGTGATCGCGCTGGTGACTGGTGAATGGTTTTGGTGAACACGCCAATCAACCTGAAACCCGCAGTACAGTAGTATACACATATACTGCTGTAGTACTTCGAGATGCTTCTGAAGTATGTAACACGAAGTACTGGTACAAACATGAATTGTGCGCAAATATGTGCTGTGGGGCACACGCGCATACCGTTAAGCTGGTGCAGCGTGCGGACGGTGAACTCCACGCCCCCCGTCCACACACTCCTGCGCAAAGTAGCATATACTTTTTAGTAGTACTTCGTATAAACTTCTGAAGTATACATACTCGAAGTATACTACATAGTACTACAGTAGCACTTCGAAGTACTACTTAAAAGTATATACTTCAAGTACAGTGTACAGGTACCACGAGGTATGGTACAACCAGTGGCACACGCACGCACCGTTAAACTCGTGCAGCGTCCGGATGGTGAACTCCACCCCCCCGTCCACGCACTCCTGTGCAAAGCTGTGCAGCTCCGCGTCAAACATGCCGTCCACTATGGGCTTGAGCACGGGCCCCGGCGTCTCCATGAAAAACTCCAGGTTCAGGATGGGGCGCAGGCCCGACTCAGCGACCAGCTGCACGTCCCCATAGTTGAGCTCGCCGACGGTCTGTGACACAGGTTGTGTGCAGTTGACACCAGCGGACATGGCGTCATAGCAGGTCTGTGTTCTTTTTGTATTATTTTTTGAAAGAATGCATGCAAGTACGGTTCAGGATGGGGCGCAGGCCTGACTCAGCGACCAGCTGCACCTCGCCATAGTTGAGCTCGCCAACAGTCTGTGGCGCGAGAGGTTAACAGCGGCGGATGCGGTGGTGTGGCATGTCTGTATTTTGTGGTACGGTTCAGAAAACCTCATGCAAGTACCAGGTACTATGTAGTACCACTTCAAAATAATGTTTGTTCAGGATGGGGCGCAGGCCTGAGTCAGCGACCAGCCTCACCTCGCCATAGTTGAGCTCACCAACGGTCTCTGTGGCGTGGGGGGGGCGCGGTGGACACCGGCGGACACGGTGCTATAGCACCTCTGTGTATTTGTCTACAAACAAGGCCATGGCCGATTCTAATATTCTCGAGTAGAAAGGGGTGGGCCATGATTGTGTTGAGCTCGCCGACGGTCTGTGACGCCAGAGGTTGACATCGGCGAACGCGGTGCTGTAGCACGTCTGTATTTTTGGTGCTGTGAAAAAATCTCATGCAAGTAGCAGGCACTACACAGTAGGTTTGTGCCCCATCGCTTTTCAAGGTGTGGTGAACAGTGGTACCGTGCCACAGCGCGTCAATAAACCTTATGAAATGCACTCCTGTGTCTGTAATGTATTTGTGGAAGGGGTGTTGTGTGTGTGGTGTGCTGTGCGGTGTACAGCGGACACAGCGAAGGCGGTGGCTTGGCAGGTGTGATGGCAGATGTGCCACCAAGGTCACAAGACATGCTGGCCTTGTTAGGGTCATGGCGCCTGGAGCCATTGTCGGTGTTGTGATGTATACATGTGTATAGTGTATGTAGATTTGTGATGGTGCTGATGCACGTCTTGTTGGAACTAAGACCCCCAAGCGGCCACCCAGTCGGTCACGCGGACCGCGCGTGCAAGTGCAAGCCAAATACGCCTGCTGGCAGAGGTGTTTGAGTTGCAGCCGGGCCGTACCAGCAAGGGTCAACCTGGCAGCGCGAGCCATGCCTCGTGTGCGCATGCTGAAGTACTTCATGAAAAGTATATATACGTGCAACGGCTGCTCGTCGCCAGCAACGCAGGCACGGCATGAAAAACTCCGCCAGTTGGAAGGCAGCGCAGATGAATACCCAGGCAGTACTTGCCAAGCAGACTACTGCGACGAGTAGCTACCAGAACCATGTACAGTGTATATGCTGCTGCAGCACTTGGCACTGATACATATCGCGGTAGTGGGCTGCTACAGCCACACTGACACTGTGACACACAGTGACTGCAGATACGAATACTGTACCAGCGCGGTGACCACCTTAGAAGTGACCTCAGTTGTTGTAAGGTAAATCCACGTGTCTCACCTGGAAAAGGAGCTGGTAGCTGAATATATTGGCTCCGTAAGCAGCCTGCCTGTCCTTAGCGCTCATGTCCCCAGGGTACAGCCCCACCCCCACCCACCGTTTCACTGGGTCCGCCTGTGCTGGCGCAGGTTGTTGGCCCACGATCGGCTGTAGCCGACGGCCGGATGCTGGCTGTCCAACGCCCGATCGCGTGCTCGCGGCACCAGCAGGAACGCTGGCGCCGCTGCAGCATGCAGTGGCTGACAGGCAGCACGCCAGCCGGCAAGCCAGGCGCATGGCCCTCGGCGCGTGACGGCTAAGCTACCGCGCCGGCGCGCACCTTTGTACCTGTGCAAACCCTTGCGCTATGCCTGTGGTCGCAGCTTTGTAGGTGGCGGCTTTCCGCACTGCTCGCGGTTGCACTGGCAGGCTGGATGCCCACGACCGCTGCAAGTGCGCCTGCCTCCAGCCGCTGATGCTGCTGGCTGTGTGCGCCACGTTGGCTGACAACAAGCGTTGTCGCCAAGTCAGGGTTTCGAGGAGATGATCCGCGATGTGGGGCGCAGATAACTGCCAGTTGCATCCACTCATGTAATTTGGAAAGGAAACTATGTGGGTTGATTTGCACCCTGTCCATATGGTGGTGTGGTGTGCAGCAGCAGCAACAGCAGCAGCAGCAGCAGCAACAGCAGCAGCAGCAGCAGCAGCAGCAATGTGGAATCACTAGTCGGCGGGCGTCGCACGCTGCCTGTCTGCCTGCCTGGGTGTTGAAGAGCAACGTCTGTGTGGGAAAAGGCAGTAACCTCCGGTCAATCTCAATCGTAGGATAAAGTGGTGCCGCCGCTTCACATTTCCTCCACTATAATATAGGGAACGTTGTGTGCTCTGCAGGGCTTCCACTCGAAATGTCCGAACACTTTTCGAACGAACACACACTTTTCGAGCGAACTGTTCGAACAGTCCGAACAACCTAGCA
>JAULBY010039166.1:0-13831 GCA_032358315.1 Ophiocytium majus | reverse complement strand
ACGGGCCCGAGAGGGGTCAGGAAGCCTTTTCCCTAATTATGTACCCCCCCCCCCCCTCAGGTTTTAACTAGCCGCCCAAAATGACGCACCCCCCCCCTTTTTATTGCCAAACCCTAATTATGGTGCGGAGCCTTGATAGGGAAGTAGACGGTACATGTACTTATTTATACCTTAATGGTGATTGATTGATTGTAGTTTAAGGTCTATACTTGAAGCATAACACAATTCATCTACTATAAGTAATCATGAATCATTGTAAGTCACTATTAGCGTTCAATTCATTACTTATATCCACAAATAGCTACCCACTTGATATTACAAATTACGATCACTTTTAAAAATTCTTGAATTACCATTATTCGTTATTCTTTTCTGTTATTATTACTAGTACTACTGGTAGAAGTAGTTATTATCAGTAGTAATTATATATTGGTAAATGTTTTTGTATTGTGGAGTTCTAATCATGTTTGCTGCGGTACAAACTTGGGCAGTGCATTGATTTCTGATATGCTTCTGAAGTTCTTTCAACTTGTACGAGCTAGTACACTACCCTGGCGCCAGCACCCACCCAAGCCACCCAGGGCTTTAACAAACTCGGTCGCAACGTACACCTTGTAACAACACAACACAGCGGGACCGTTCGCCCAATGTGCGCTGCTCCCTTGCATTGCAGTGCTTCATGGAATTTCAAGCACATGCCTGCGCCTGGACATCATGACACGAAACATTTACTCCTGCAGCCCAATGTCGGATTGCGCCCTACGAGTGTCGATTTTGGGGCCACATGTGAAACATTGATTAATACTGTACCACTACGTACTACTACAGTAGTAAAAGGGATAAAGAATCCATCAACCCCGTCCCCCGATGTTGTCTACTGCAGTTTGTGGAGCCAGTGTCAGGCGGTTTGCTCCCGTGGCAGGAACACAGGTTGCGGCTGGATGTAGAATTCGAAGGGTAGCATTTAGGGTGTCATTAACATGCGCAGCAGGCAGCAGGGCACCCGTGGGGCAGCACACGCAGGGCTGGCATGTGTGACATGCCAGCCCATGTAGGCGTGGAGCAACACAAGCACAGTGCACTAGCGCTGCAGGTGACAGGTTGGCAGTGCCCCCGGGGCCAGTGTTGGTGAGTTGGCGCCAGATCGAGGTAATTATCGACTTTTTTTTGCAGAACGGGGGTGAACTGTATGCCAGGGGGACACAGGTCTGTCCAAAAGCCACTACTACTACTAGTTGGTAAATTTTACAGCAGCATTCGATGTTGAGGTAAATTTAAGCGGAGTGCAGCCTGCGGCCGCAGGCACGATAAGTTCCACACCTGACAAACAATCTGTGATCCCCGCATCTCCTCCTACTGTAGTACCTGCATGGCACTCCAACTTCCTATCCAAAGTGGTGAATACAGAGGAAACCCTTCTCCCCCGAGCGCTGCTGCCGCCACCATGTGCAACCACCGCGGCGTCACACGCCCGCGGCAACGCCTAATCGAGCAGTTCAACCTGCACTGCCGTCGCTGGACGTGTGCTGAAGCACATGACCTACTAAAAGTGGTACAGTGCACTCGCGATATAGTGCGCTTTGGCATTGTGCGGTTCGCGGTATAGTGCGGGGTCCATGCAGCTGGCACGTACCACATGATTGTAGTCTATACAAACGTATAGTAAGCCTACATTCGATTCAGTGCGGGTGTCGCTATAGTGCGGGGTCAGGGGCTGTGACACCACCCCGCACTGTAGAGCGAGTGCACTGTAGGTGAACGTCGGCAGGCGCTGCGGGTGTGTTGTCGTTGCTGTAGCGCGGGCGCGCTTACAAGTGCACACATGCGGTGCATTGTGCCGCAAAATGTACGGATGGACACATCGCCAGTTGGCATGCAGGGCGTGGTAGGTGAAAGTCCTGAGCTACATCATGTTGTGGTATAGCAAGTCGGCCCTGGGCTAATCGGATGGTGCTCCACCCTTTTGGCTCAGTGGTCGGCCTGTTACCACAGTGTGGCTCCGGATGCTCAGGTCACGGGATCGATTTTTTCCCAACACCTCGACCCCCCGGCAGTGTTCCTCCCCCTCGCAGCAGCAAAAAAAATAATAATGACGCAGCAGCAGCTGAAGAAGCAGCAAGAACGCGAAAAGCCTAGGCAGCCGTGCCCCCCGGCAGCAACTGGCACGAGTAGCGAAACTGGGCAGCAGATGTCGGCAGCGGTAAGCCGCCGACCGCACACCGGCAATAGCACACCCGGTACGAAGCAGCGACCGGCAGCAGCAGCGAAACGTGCAGCAGCGAGCGCGCTTCGAGGACGAAGCGCAGAATAAGGGGGGGGGAATGTGGTATAGCAAGTCGGCCCTGGGCTAATCGGATGGTGATCCACCCTTTTGGCTCAGTGGTCGGCCTGTTACCACAGTGTCGGCAGCAACGCAAATATGTGCATGGCAGCACATGCATGTACCTTGCACATCAGAGCAGTGAGAAAGTGCCCAATGTGTGTGCCACCCGCCAGAATGTGCGAACTTTACTAGCTGTAGCAACTAATGCCTGACAGTGTGTTACAGGACCGTCTACCACCTGCCTCCGCACGGCCGGCTGTGCACAGTGTTCAGTGCTGTGCCATGCCACAACTGGCATAAACTAATGGAGCCTGCATTGCATCAACACCCATGGGCTAACGCAAGAACAAACGCAGGCATGTGGCCTGTGGCCGTGTCTGGGTGACCCCGCTGCTGGCCGAGTTCTTGCAACAAGCGGGCCGCCGCGACATGTGGCAGACCGCTGCTTGCACGTCCTCTAGGGCAGGGACATGGGAGGCGCCGCGCACACCGTTAAACCCACCACAGTAACTGCCGCACACACTCAGGGCGAAGCTGGCACTATGGTGTGCGCAACAGCCTGATACCACGCTTCAGCGACACCTCAACTGCAGGTGTATGTATGTTGGGTCACAACACTAGTGCTTCTTAGCACCAGAGCGCAGAGCACACCCGCACACTGCACATGAAAACAAACAAAACACAAGTTTCGTCACACAGAGCTCTATCCTGCACCGCCGCAGTAGACAGGAGGCGTGTCGCACCCCGGGCGTGAAGAGTCGTGTGAAGGAGGCTGCAGCTGGTGGGCGGAGAGGGGGAGGAGGAGGAAGAGTTGTTGCTGAGCACACGGCCAGGCGTGGCCTGCGGCGCTTGCCTCACACACAATCCGGGCAGGCGTCCCACTCGCATGCGCCCCACTGCAGGAAGTCATCATACACGTAGGGAAGATTGGGCGCGCCGACGCCCGCCAGCAAGAGCATCTCGGCGTTCGTCAGCAGGTCGGTGCTGTTGCCGAGGCCCATGCTGTAGAGCGAGAAGGGCTGCTCGTCAAACTCGTTGCTGCCGGTGGCAATGCCGGGGCACGTGCTGTTTTCCCAGGTCATGTTGAAGTCAGCAAACGATGGTGATAACGTGAGCGCATGCAAGCCCTGGGCGGGTTGCAGCGGTCAGAGGGGCAGCATGGAAGGAGAGCGGCGGGAGCGGGGTGAGGGTGCGATGTGCAAGGCGCAACGCACCACGGTGCCTGGCGCACGCTTCGTGCTGCAGCCGCCGCCAGGGCCCGTGAACCTGGGAGGCTGCTGCATCGAGGAGCGCTGGCGCGTGTCTGCGCACCGCCTGTGCTACGTAGACATAATTGTGCATTGTGTCTTTCAACTCAGCAACAGCTCTTGATGCACGGAAACCGCCCTAGGTACAGTGCACATGCGTGTGACTGGAAACATCATGACCAACCATATGTTTGTACAATAGTTTGTTGTGGTGCAGGGGGGAGCCTGGGTGAGCATCACGCGGCAATGCGAGACTTGCCTTTTCAAAATTCTGGTGGACGACCCAGAAAATGGGGTCCGAGGGACTCGCGCCAGTCGCCATACCGCCGACCTTGCCTGCAGTGTGAGGGCGAGGCGGCAGTGCAAGCACCAGGCCACAGAGCGGTCACGCCACAGGCATCTCCTAACCACGCATGCTGTCGCAGTGCCAGGATGCTGCGTCAGGCTGGTGGCACGACAGATATGCCGCTCAGCCCGTCGACGACACGTACCGGTACTGACGCCAATGCAGTACGGAGTGAGTTAAGGCGTCTCTCATCTCCATAGACGCCTTTGCTGCCGCTACATGGGTTGTAGACGGTGCTGCCGCCAAACTGTACCTCCCCGGGAGAAGTCTACATGTGCAAATAAAGAAGGCCTCTCCCATCTCCACAGATCGCGTTGCCGCCGCTACATAGGCGCACAACTACTGTTTGGCAGCGTAAACAGGCGCGGCAAAGCACGATAGTGTGCGCTCCTTTCAAGCGCGCCCCCGTGCCGTTAAAGTCGTTTGCACTTGCTCACCTGGCTGGCAGCCGATCTTGACAAACGCGCGCAGGATTTTCCAGAAGGCGTCCTCACTGAGCGGCATGGCGTTCTTAACATGACGCCAGCCGTATTCCGTTTCAACATAGAACTTGCCGTCCTGCCTCTCCAGCATGATCAGCATGGTGTCATACACCTACGGGGCCGCCACAGGCACCAGGCGCAGCAGCGAGCAGCACAGCCTGTCAGCGGTGCGGACCGTAGTGCTGCAAGCGGCAGCAGGGGCAGTCATTGCGCAGAGGAGCTGTTCACGACCCCCCTGGAGTGGCGGTGCAGGTAAGCGCAAAAGGGTGCGCCTGACTGCCCAGCAGGGGGTGTATACCATCGGCTGCCTGGTTGTGACACGACGTGCGGGTTGTGCTTTGTCACTGTCTCGAGCAAAGTGCAGCAGATCAAGCATGGCATGTGCAGGTGGGTGCACAGCAAATTTGGCGTGCACGCGGCATCGGTGGCAGAACATCAGCACCAGCAGCAGCAGTAGCAGCACCAGTGGCAGCAGCAGCCTTTTAAGAGTTGTGATTGCGGCAACAGTCGCAAGCGCAGCATCAGCACCACCTGCAGCGAACGCAGCAGGGCAGAGACAAATGAACAGATGGGGTGCCAATTGCAACTGCATTTGCAAATCAGAGAGCGAGTCGCAGCCTGAGTTCACTGGCGCAACAGCTGGCACGGTCACGCATGACAAGTACACAGGCGGGGCGCGGGCCCTGAACCCAGCAGCAGCTATAACAGCAGCGCATGAACAAGTACACAGGCGGCCCGGGGGTGCTGACAGTCTGAGAGTGCGCATGCGAGTGCACGTTGAGGTGCAACTGAGCTTCACCTCCTCATTGGTCATTGCGTCCACGTCCAGCGTGCACGTGCAGGCGCAGGTCTCGTTCGTGCCGATGCACGAGTTCTTTTCGGGGCAGGTTGTCCACTCGGGCAGCAGTTCGGTGGTCCAGGAGGTGGACATGATGAGCGACATGGCGACCGTCACCAGCTCCGCGGTTAGCTGCGCAACACGCACGGGGGGGCACAGGGCCTAAGGCGCGGGCCGGCTGGGTCATACAGAGGTCGGCATCGGCACTCACCTCTGGCACTTCCTCCATGAGGCTCATGTCCAACTGGTGACTACCGAAAGTACTTCAGCACATGGTTTCCCTACTGTCCTGTAGAGTAGAGTTTAGGTTTTGGGGCTGCACGTCCTCCATGAGCTGGGCATTTCCCAACAGTGGTGGCCAGCAGACCATGCGGGGGGTACAAAACCACATGGCTGCCCTATCGCACGCTAGTCTTTCTCAGACTATCACTTCGCACCCACCTCGGGCACCTCCTCCATCAGCTGTGCTGTTTCCAACTGTGGTGGCTAGTGTAGACCATGCAAGCAGGGGGGAGAAAGCCACATGACTGCCCTATTGCACGCTAGTCTTTCTCAGACAACCATTTGGCACCCACCTCGGGCACCTCCTGCATGAGCTGCGACAGGTCGACGGCGCAGTCCCACGCGCCCCCCGTCCACAGGTGTATGTCAGAGTGGACGTGCAACTCCATGCATGAGCGCCAGTGAGTGAGTGTGCCGTACGAGACAAAGCACTCGGTAAAGTCCTGACAGGTGGGCATGACAATGGCGCCCGTTGCTCCGCAGAAGCTGTGCGTGCGTGACATGTGCGTCAGGTTCTGCTCGGAGGGAAACGGTACAGGAGACAGCAGCGCAAGACAGCGTACGTCAGTCTTTGTGCGGGACGGCTCAGCGCAGCAAACAAGGGCGAGTGAGCTGCTGCTTGTGCACGCAGGCTGGGTCAGCACAGGAGCCAGCAGCTCCAGCCGTACGCGGCAGGGTTTGTGAGCACCACCGGCCAACGCGGACCAGGTCCATGTTCGCGGGCGCCTCTCGTGACACCGGCCGGACAATGTCGTGCAGCTTGTGGGTGGCAGAGCTTCGACAGCTCGCAGTGACGCCATGCACACGTCAGTTGCGTTGAACACTGAGCACAGAAGCTAGCAGCATGTTTCAATGCTACTGATCACATGATCAGTATAAACGGGGCGCTCTGTTGCACATCACTAAGGCAGGCACATCGGCGCCTTGCTGTACGTGACCGAGTGGTGGTCACACGCGGCGCGGCGCGTGCGAAGCCGCACGGTGTCACCAGCAATACCAAAGCAGCACATGTGCAGCGGCATGGTCATCTATCACTGCGGGTTTCAGACAGCCCCAGCATGTTTTGCTTTGGAGGAGCTCATCAAACAACGAATTGCGCTTGCTGCTGGTACAGTTATGTGGCAAGTGGTGGTGGCTGACCTGGATATTGGACGTCCTGGTGTACATGCCATACGGGTTCCGGTACACGTTCCAGTCCTCGCCCAGCTGCGCGTCATTGCACACATGGGCACGGCGGTGCATTGCAGGTAAGTGCATGTACACATACTTCTGAGGATGGTGTGTATACTTGAAGTACACTGTCAAGTACTACAGTACCGGTATAAATATGATGAAGTACCGGTATAAATATTGTGTACTTCGTACGTACTTGAAGTATGTCGTGGAGGTAAGCGCAGCAAAGGCACGCACATTCAAATGCCCTCGTCGCATTGCGCGCCAACTGCTTAGGGGCGTTGTAGGCGAACACCCTGCAATGCCTGGCGAAACTGCCGCAGGATACCAGTCTGAGCAGTGCAAACTTCGACTTGCAGTTGCGTAAAGCCACAAGCCGATGCGTGTGTGTTTTTTGGTGGCATGTGGTCGACCCACTACATTTTTGCCCCTGGAAAGCAACGACCGGCACAAGATACTATCACCACGGTGCAATTGGGTGTGGCATGGTGGTGTGGGCACCATGAGTGGCTTCACAGACACATGGGTGGTGCGGTACCTACCTACTGCGACGCCATGTGGGAGTCAACAACTGCAGTAGGGGCCAAAGCGTCACACTCCAAGTCGAAGTCAGAAGTAGGTCCCAGGGAAGTATCTGACAGACAGGTTGGGCCACAAAACCATGTTATGTCACTCTATCACACTGGTGGCTAGAAACTAGTACAGCGGCGGTGCGAGTGGGTTCAAATACGTACGTAAAGTATTATAGAATAGTGGAAGTACATATGACACTTACAACGGCGGTGCCAGTGGGGTCATAGACGTTTGTCACATTGTGGAACCTGCTGGGACCGATTCTGAAGTTGTCTTCCATGGTGCCAATCGCCGACCCGAGCATGTCCTCGCTGAACACCTGCGCAAGAGGGGGCGGGTCGTGAGACCAGAGCGGCAGCAGCAGCGCCGGCGGCAGGAGGAACAGCAGCAGCAGCATTACACTAGCAGCAGGAGCATATCATCACCACCACCAGCAGCAGCAGGAGTAGGACTTGGGTGGCGACACCACTACACGGGCGGCGGCGGCATGGACAGCACACGCCCACGTGTGTCATGTGTGTCACGCGGACTGCCGCAGGAAGGACGGTGCTGCAGCACTCATACACGCAACCAAGCGCGGGTTGCAGTGGTAGGTGGCCTGGCGGCAACGAGCACGCCAACCAACACATGCTCGTGGTAGAATGTGGCTGCTCGGGCCTGGGGTCAGTGATAAACGCACCTCGCTCGTGTACCATTTTGTACCGAGTGTGTCTGCGTCCAGCATGAAGTCCCACTGGTGCAGCGCCACTTTGGGGTCCACAGCCTGTGATGTGACAGAGCAGCGGCCGCGGCAGCAGGAGCTGTAACCATAACAGCATGGCTGTCGGTCAGCCCTGCCCGCGTCCACCTAGGTGCACTTCATTGAATACAACAAGCCATAGTGATGGATGATGACATGTAAATGTAAAGAGTTGTGACAGCGCAAGCATTCACACTGAGTGCACCACAAAACGTGCGCGCAAAGTGCAGGCATGTAGGTGGCCGCTCTGGGTAGCTTCACAGAGACAGGGCAGCAGCCGGCCAGGGGGCACAGTGTGCATGCCACCGGCCAACCTGCCTCAGATCTCCTCCTGTCATGCATGTAATGGTAGAGGAAGTGATGTGGTGTACGCATGAACAATACACACAGAGCTTTGGTGCAGCATGTGTGCGAGGCCGGTTTCTCCAAAAAAAGAAACACCCGGAAGCTGAGTGTGCGGTAGGCCCTTTCGGTTAGCAGTTCAAAAGGCCATTGTGGTCAGGAGTGAAGGATATCATGTTAACAGTGCGGTCATCACTTAAAAGTACAGAATGCTATATATATTGCGATTATATACTACTTGAAGTACACTGTGTTCCATGTAGTTCCGGAACATAATGTGCCTCTGGAATATGAGGGACACATGGTAGCATCATTGGTAGGAAGGTATACTCCTCACATTCAGAGTCCCACACAATTCGAAAGTACTTCAGTAGTACATAAACTTGCAGCCCGCGCTGCACCATCATGATGAAGGCCCAGCGCGCAGTGAGTGAGGTGCAAGCCCGTTGTGGTAGCAGCATGGCATATCTGTACACAATTTGATTGCACATGTGAAGTACAATGCTCCAACAAGCACCTAGAGTGCATTGCGACGCATGCTAACATGGAACAGAATTGTACTATGTGGCACACCGTGTACACACAGAATGCTAGCATACATCCGCACCTGCAGAGCACGCTCCACGATCCGGTTGAATGCCCAGTGCGCGGTGATGTACTGCATGCCGCCGTGGTAGCAGTACTTGCCCGAGTTGTGCATGGCCACGACGCGCTGGCTTGAGATGAATGCGTCGCCGTACTTGGCCTTGCCGGTGGTCTCATCCTCGTAGAAAAAGATCGCAAACGCGTCAAACAAGCGGTCACGGTCCTCCTGCTCAGCAGCCAAAAGCACCGGGCAGCACAGCAAAAAGCGTCAGCAGCAGCTCTGTCCTCAGCAGCAAGTGGTGCCTGCTGTGGCGGAGGCAGCCGCACATCCGACTCCCTGATCTGCAGCCAACATGCGGAAGCAAGGCTTTGCCCGTCAGCCAAAACGCTTCCGCACACTCAACGGTGGCACAGCCTTGGCAAGTGATGGCGCCCCCCTGCAATGAGCAGGCCAAACACCAGGACAAAATCGGAGGTCCGCAGGGAGGGGGCGCAGCTGCGATGCCTTGCTGCTGCAGTTGGGCAGCGCACGCACCTGTGTCAGCGCGCGCAGCTCTCTGCGCACGTAGCGGCAGGCGACGGTGGCCGCCATGGTTGCGACGGTCGTTTCCATGTCGGCGGAATCGTACTCTATGACCGTCAGCGCATACGACTGCCCGGCTTTGGTCAGCTCAGCGGACACTTGCACGCCCATGGCGTCGTCCAGGATG
Source organism: Ophiocytium majus (assembly GCA_032358315.1). Lineage (NCBI taxonomy): Eukaryota > Xanthophyceae > Mischococcales > Ophiocytiaceae > Ophiocytium > Ophiocytium majus. Next base: position 4,191 of record JAULBY010039166.1, on the reverse strand, counting down.
ACCTCCGTTCCCACACCATCCTGGTGCGAGCGTGCGCAGTAGAATAGCAGGAGCAATGTGGCGCACAGCACACCAATGGAGTGAAGACGACTGTCAATCAGAGCGCCATTGCAGCATGTGGAATGCAGTGGGAGCCAACAACCTGCAAGAGCAGCACAATTCAGAAGACGGCCAGTTGCTGCAATGGCCTGCGGCAACTGCGAAACTGATGGCGGCAGTGGCAGCGGTAGCTGGGCGGCAGAGGTGGGGACGCACCTATGGTGCATGGCTGCTGCAGCCCAGGCACCAGTGCAGCTCTCACGCACGCTTCACGCCCTGCAAGCCAGCTCAGAGTTACAATGGCCAACAGCGCGCCGAGACACAAACAAACCCGCACCTCATCGAGAAGCGCCAGTCGCCAGGTGTACACGGGAGTTTTAGCCCCGCCGTCGGCAGCGTGCGCCGGCAGCAGGACAATCTCAAAGCGCGTGGTTCGGTAGGGTTCCGCCACCAGGTTGAAGCCATACAGTGCGCGCGCCCTGGAGGAGTGCTCCCCATAGTCGTCATTGTACGCCTTCACGTACCTGTGGCAGTGGTGCCACGTCAACAGCGGCAGGTCACACATGCACGTGGCGGCGACGCGCAGGTACGCAGCCGAGAAGTGCACACTCAGCAGCCTTGGTGGAGTACTCGGGGTGACTAATTCACGAAAGATGCAGACGTGTGCCTGGGGCCTCGGCAGGCGAGATGCAGACATCACATCAGGATTGGCGCAATACAGCACCACTAATGACTCGCTCCCGTGGTCACCCTTTTTAACGTGACAAGTGGGCTCCATGGCACATGCGCTGGTGACCCACTGGGCGCACGGTGGTAAGTGACAACATACCCAGCTTTACCCAGCACAAGATGTTGGTTGTGTTTGGCCAGTCACACCGTTTTAAAACCCTTTGGTGTGCAGGCACCAACATCTACAGGCCTGTACACGCTAAAATGGCAAGCCTAGCCTGGTGCCAACTGGCGCTGCCGCCACTCTGCTGCGGCCAGCCGACACAGGGCAGCGCACTTTTGGTTGCAAGGTCACCACTGCAGGAACACACACCAGCCACCAGATGTTGCTGTAGGTTGCGTCAAAGTCGCCGCCGGCGAAACGCCAGCAGTGCTGCCCTGCTGGCCGCTGCGCATCGTTGTAACAGGTGCCCTCGGCTGCTGCTGCAGCTGCGCAGGTGCACTTGCGGTGGCCGGCTCCGAGAGAGAGGCCACCAGCACGCGCTGCGCGCTGTACACACCCGCCAAGGCAGCAGCGCATGCCAGCGCCAGCGTGCCTGCGCGCGCGAGGCTCCACCGACTCTGAACTGCTACCCCGTGCCTGCCACACACAGGTCATGGTGGCATATAGGAGCGGTGTGGATGGGTCAGCGGTGCCAGGGAGGTGTTTGCACTGGGCACATGTTCTTGTTTGTTTTGTGTTGCAACATGTGCGCACATGAGTGCATGAATGGACACACCAGCACATGGCTCCAAGCACATGTACATGGCACCAGCATGTCTGATCATGATTTTAACGGTCACACGCACACCATGTGCACAGGGCTTCCGCGCCCTAATCGGAGTTCAATAACGCTACATAGTGCGCTGCATTTCGCAGTAACTGTAGCACCTGGCGGTGTGCACCGCTGATATGGATTGTGTCTGCCATCAGTTCCTGGTGGCGCCTCTTGCGTAAGGCTTCAAATTGCAAACAATGACCCATCAATAAGCACATACAGCACAAAACGACCACCAGCACGTGTCTGCCCACACGGTTCACTTGCAAGTAAACAAGCACACAATGGGTGTAGAGAACATGTGTGTAACACCAGAATGGCGGTGCTGTAAGTGCAGCAGCAGGAAGGCGAGGTCGTCTCTGCCCAGGGAGTTCAAACTGGAGGGCATGCTAGGTGGCCGACACTGCACTGCCCCTGCCGGGATGAAGCCACTTCAGGGTCGGCTGCCGAAAAGGGGCAGCCACTCTCGCCTTGGCCGGTACAAAAAAGAGGCGTTGCTGCCCGCCGTGAAGGGGGTTGCTGATGGTGCGGGGAGTACTGCGCCTGCTCTAGGCACAGCAGTAGGCAGCGTCGTGGCTGAGTCACGCATGACAACAGCTGGGCCCCGGTCGAAGCCATGGTGGCAGGGCACCGGCGGGCAGCGAGTGTGAAATGGCGCGGCCTGGCCCTCACCTGTTGTGAAGATGTGTATCCTGAGCAGCACTCGCAGCCGCCCTCCCACAGGAGCACAGGCCACCGGAGATGGAGCCATAGCCATCGCAGCTGCTGCAAGGCCTGGGCTGGGATGCCAGCAAGCCAGCACCACGCGCCTGCATGGCGAGTACCCGTGCGCGTGCACCCCGCCCCGCCACGTGCTTTGGCTAAGAGCAGCAGCAGCGTCGCGCCAAAAAGCCTCTCATGCCAAGGAAGGGGGGGGAAATTGGGGGACGGGCCTGGCTTTAAATTTGGGGGGATTCGAAAATCTTGCAAGTTTTCACTCGAGCTCCCTTCTGCCACCATCGTGGCGCAACCCACGTGCTGCTGCCGCTGCGGCTGCTGGTGCTGCCGCCAGCTGCAGTCGTATCATCAGGTGGTCACTGAGGCGCGCGTGAGTGCGACTGCCGGTCGCAGCGCAGCACAGCACCGCAAACCCAGTTCAAACACAATCTGTTAAAGGCTGGGTGGGAGGCGATGTCGACCAACGACCTGCTGGCCAAGGCCACGAGCTTTTTCCCTGCGGCTCGCAGGTCGTCCGGCGGCATCTTGGGCAGGTGCGCACATAACCGCTCAGCGCTGCTCACCACCGTGCACAGTGTTGCACACCGACCTGCCTCACAGATTTGCTGATATCGGAACACAGCAGCAACAAGTGGGTCGGGCGGCGACCTGCCGCACAGCCACCCTGCCCGCATGAGTCGCCACCACCAACACCATGCCCTCACCTGCATTGCGCGCCTGCTGGCCTGCTGTTACGGCTGCCCCGATGCATTTTCCGTTCTCTTCTGGTTCTGCAACCTGCAGCATGCTGCCAGCGGGACGAACCCTGGACTCAGAGCAGCAGCAGGCTCAGAACTCACCCACTGCCACAGCACCTCTGGTACCCACCCCCAGCAGCTCTAATGGAGGGGGGGCGCTGGGGGAGAGGCGGCCTGAGGACATCAGCAAGGTGAGAGGCGCGGCTTTTGGCTGACACCCTGCCGCCCTGCACTGTTGCACTGTTGCAGTCCTCTGTTGGGGCTCTTGTGTGCAGCGATGGGCAGCTGGCAAACTTGTAATACTGCCTATGTAGCAAAGTGTCTTGTCAACCTTGGCAGGTGCTGGTGCTTGCGCACCTCACCGGTGTGGTTTATGCACGCAGCATTGTGCTGCATGCACATAGGCTGAGATGACGGCAGCGGGACTGCAACACGGCGAAGGCACGCGCCCGCCGCAGACTCGGTCTCAACGGCAGCCATCGTCCAGCCTACAGAGTCACCTGCATTCAAACCCGCAGCCGGCTGTCACCTCCTAATTTGCTTCGGTGATGGCACGGCTGCACCTGCGCAGCCCCCCCCCCCCCCCCCTGCTGCTGTGTACAACATTCTGCACATTGCTCCAAATCACACTCACGTGTGCTCAGCATCGCCCACCCACGCCTGCCCCCCCTCACCCCCGCTCCGCTGCGACCCACGCTGCGGGCTCCACGCTGTGGGCTCCACGCTGCGTTTCCGCCCTCCGCCCGTCCGTTTCCCGCGACGGCCCGGCGCGCGCCGCCCCAGGACGAGCTGCTGACGCTTTGCATGAAGCTGTCCAAGCGCCTCAAGGTCGTGGAGTCGCGCGCGTCGCAGCTCGCGGCCGTCCACAAGCAGGTCCTCAACCGCGAGGCCGAGGCGCAGGGCCTCCTCGAAGGGCTGCGTGCCTCGCTCGAGGAGGAGGCGCGCGCGCGCGTCGCCTGCGAGGGCCGCATCTCCCAACTTCAACTTGAACTTCAACTTGCAGCCGCGCCGCCGCGCGACGAGCCCCTGCTGCAGCAGGCGCCGTCGCAGTCCCCCCAGGCTGCCACCGCCGCCGCTGCCGTTGCACGCAGCAACAGCGGCGTCAGCGACGGCGGCGGCGGCGATGGTGGCGGCGCGGCTGCTGATTTGCTGCAGCTGCAGCTGCCGCCGCAGCCAAGCGCGGCCGAGGCGGCGGCGGCCGCGCAGCAGGT
>JAULBY010039155.1:0-13833 GCA_032358315.1 Ophiocytium majus | reverse complement strand
TCCAACATGTAGGTGTTCTCACATGTAACCAAGCATGCGTGCATACATGCTCAGCAGACAGGCTCAGAATCCTGTCAAGCAGCACTCATTGCTCTTGGTTATCGCCAGCGTGCTGCAGCAGCCAAAAGCAGCATTTTTTATGGTTGCAAATGTTTAATTGGACAACTCGCCACAGACTGTGTCGTTACCACGCCGTGCACAAGTAAGGATCGCTGTAACGCCATGTGTGGATTACCCAGTCCAAAAGCTACTGTAGCAGCACTCATTGCTCTTGGTTGTTCAAAGGTGCGAGAAAGGTATACACTGCCGGCCACGCGCCATTGGCTGTTCAAAGGTGCGAGTTCGGTATACGGTGCCGGGCATGCGCCTTGGTCTGACATTTTCCCCAACAGCCGCGGCAATATCGTGAGACGGAGCTGTGTGCCGTCGGGTAGCGACTGCGCCTGGGTGGCAGCGGTGCTCAGCAGCAGCAGCAGCACCAGCAGCAACAGCAGCAGGGGGTGGTAGCAGCAGCAGCAGCAGCAGGGGGCGGTAGCAGGGGGCGGTAGCGGCAGCAGCAGCAGCAAGGCAACATCAGCATTAAAACACCTGCACGTGAAGCATGACATCTGGTACGCATGCATGGGTGTGTAACTCAGACGGCAACAGCATGAAACCGCGTGAACCTTCACTTTTGAATCACACGAAGGCATAGCGATGGCGCACACAGTGATCGCCACATGCTGGTAGCTGCACAATCACCATCCCATGTCCAGCGCAGAGGCGGAGGGGGGGGCACAAGGCGTGACTCTGCATGCATGGCACCTTGTGATGCCAGCACTTCAAGTTTTGTACCACTTTCGTGGAGTGCCATGTAAATACTACTAGTACCCGAAGGCCGGGCCCACACAGGCTCCACAGCCTTCAGCACGCTAGTCTGACAGCAGCAGCGATAGAGGCGCGTTCTAAACCCATGTGGTGCCGACAGCAGCAGCTAATACCTGGGTGCTGCTGTTGCTGCTGGTGGTGTTGTGGTGGTGGTGCTGCTGCTGGCTGAATTTTAAGTTAGCCCTCCACGACTGTGGGCACGCGGATGCACTGAGTTCACAGTCCTGGAGCAGCTGCTGTGGGCAGTGGAGCGATATCGCAATCATGCCGCTGCTGGTGATGCTGCTGCAACGCTGCTGACGCAATGCGCCAAGTGACCCGCATGCACCGGGCGGGCACCTTGAGTTTGGGACCACGTTCAAAGTCGCCAACATGGAAATGCCTGTAACCACATAGAGTTGCTGCAAGTGCAGCTGCCGCACCTGGTGCTGCTGACTAGGTGGGGTGATGCTGCTGCTGCAAGGTGCGTTCAACCAGCAGAGTGCGTGTACACCTAAAGAGGGCATGCTTCTGCACCTGTTTCGCTGCTGTGACCAGGTGTTCATAGTGCCCCTGGAAAGCTCGAACATTCTCGTCTCCTCGCCATGGCGATACTTCACCAAGTGCTTGGGCATGGGGCCGGCCAGCCACCGCATCAGCGGCGCGCCAGCAGCCCCCCCAGCGAAGCACTCTGCCGCCGCTGCCTCTCGCTGTCTAACGGACACTGCGCTGCCTTTTGCAAAAAAATTGGGAAAATCGGCTGCCAAATCTGCAGCTTTTTTCCGGCTGAAAACTGCGGCTGTGCAGCAACAAAGCTTAAGCACACTCAACGCCCGGCGGCCGGCAGAGCAGGCAGCAGGCATGAAGAAAAACATCAGCAAGCGAGCGGCGATGGCGCCAGCCTACGGTGGCAACCGCTCTGGCAACGCCTCCCCGCCAGTGGAGCACGACCCTGCCGAAGGTGAGCTCACGCGCGCCGTTTTTTGACACCTATGGGAGGGCACGACAAGATTTCTGGGTGCGGCGGCAGGGAGGGCCGGGTACGGACAATGAAAGGTGCGGGGAGGAGGCGGAAACGACCAGAGATTATGCCCTGAAGCAGCGACGTCATCGCCAGCCACGCGTCGTTGCCGTGCCGTGCGGCGCGTGGTTTGCCTTGTGCTGCTTCTGGTTTGTTGTTTCTGGGCGGCAGTTGGAGCTCTTGCACGCTTCCCCTCCCTCCCTGTGTGCTTCTGGTGAGATGGGGCGCCGGAACAATGGCGGCAGCCCTCCTGAGCACCTCTGCTGGGACGCACAACCCTCGGCAAGCCTGGCTTGCAGCGCCTCTGCGGTCCTGCCTGCTGCTTCGCTCTGAGCCTTTTTACACACAGCTGCGGCCAGCAGCAGCAGGAGCAAGCGCTGCCGACCGCTGCTGTGCTGCCGCTGCTCCGCCAAGGTCGCGACTGCTTTGCTCGCCGTTGGTAAAGCTGCGACAGGGGCTGCGCACCCTGCTATGTGCAGGGTGGCAGGGCACCCACAATTTATCTGGGTGTCCACATTGCTGCTCCCACATGGCTTCGGAGCCGAAAGGCAGGGGGTCCAGCACCCACTGTTGCATTGTGAGAGTCACACCAAGTAGTAGTTTCCACTTCACACGAAACTCACATGCACCATGCCCATGCAGGCAAGCTGGCGCTCTTTCGAACGGGCGGGGGTGCTGCATTGCGCACAACATGGCTGCGGACCCCTCATGTCCGCACAAGTCGCCACATCCCTGCTGCACACCCTCTGAGCGTGTTTCACATCACTGCTCAGCCACCCAAGCCTAGACTTCTAGCACTGAACAACGCAATGCCATCGCAATAATAGTGGACATGCTGAAAAGTGGTGGCGGCCCATAACAAGTTGAGTCTTGCGTGGTCCTATGCCTACAGTCCCCATCCCCATGGGCACCCACTGGTGTCTCGTTCTTGAAGTTGGAACTTCGCCACACATGCTGTGGTGTTGCTGCTGCGCACGCCCAGCCCGGCACGCAATGCGCTTCCCCCCGCGCGCATGACTTGACATCATTTCCTCACACCGGCTCTCTTGCGCCCGGAACCTCTCGCACGCACGCAGTGGACAAGGCGTGGCTCCACGTGTTTCTCTACGCCGGCGGGGGCCACTTCCTCCAGTTTGCGCCCGTCAGCCGCCGCTTCCACCGCGTCTACCTCCTGTCCACCGACACAAGCCGCCGTCGCTTCACCGCCCTCTACCACATGAGCTCGTCCCGAGAGCTGCTGAGCTGGGCGGTGGCCAATGGCTGCCCGCGGAAGCCCGCGGCGCTCCACTTCGCTGCTGAGCACGACCTCTTGCACGTGCTCTTTTCCGGCGTGACCGAGCTGCGCCTGCAGCCGTGGGAGTGCATGTCGCTGTCTGTGGTGGCGGCCAAGGTGGCGAACGTGGAGGTGCTGCAGTGGCTGTGCAAGTGGCGTGTTCCCTGGCAGGAGGGAGTGTGCGAGGCCGCTGCGCTCAAGGGACAGCTGGAGGTGCTGCAGTTCGCGTTCGCGAACGGCTGCCCCCGCAGCGCAAACACTGTTGTGTGCGCGGCCGCTGGCGGACATCTGGAGGTGCTGCAGTGGCTGAACGGCATCGGCTGCCCCTTTGATGGGCGCGTCACCACTGCTGCTGCCGGATACGGCCGCTTACACGTGCTGGAGTGGCTAATCGAGCACAAGCTGCTCATCGCCAGGACGGCGGCCCTCATCCTCGCCGCCAACAATGGCCAACTGCGCACGCTGCAGTGGCTGGGGGAGCACAGCCGCGGCAACTTCACCCGTGCGGTGGTGGAAAGCGCTGCCAGGCACGGCCAGCTGCGTGTCCTGGCCTGGCTGCAGAGCAGCACCCACGCGCCGATCGACATGCACGCCATATCGGCCGCCGCGAAGGCCGGCCGCGTGGATGCACTGGAGTGGCTGCGGGACCACGCGCGCCTGACTGGCGACATAGTTGATCTCGCCGCTGCGGCGCAGGGCGGGCATCTGCGTGCGATGGAGTGGCTGCTGGTCCACGGCTGCCCGCTGGGCGCGCGGGCGTGCGCAGCGGCGGCGGAGGGCGGCCACCTGCCCGCGCTGCAGTGGCTGCGAGAGAACGGCTGCCCGTGGGACACGCGGACGTGCGCGTGCGCTGCCCAGCAGGACCACGTGGAGGTGCTGCAGTGGGCGGTCGTGAGCGGCTGCAAGTGGCGCTCGTCAGACTTCATTGAGAAGGGGGGGCAGAGGGCGCGGCAGTGGCTGCTGCAGCTCTTGCACAAGAGCGACATACGCCGCGCTCGTGATGCGGTGGATGGATGCGGCCCTGTCGCGATACTCTGTGGTGGAAGACTGGGAGGAGGAGCCATGGAGGGATTTGATGCCTGCGCTGTGTGGATGAGCTGCTGAGCACTGTGTCCGCAGACAGATTTGACTTCTGAGCAGTGTGTTTGCCCGCAGCAGCAGCAGTGCTCAGCAGCAACAGCAGCAGCGCGTTCGCGCGTGCACCATCAGCACTGGCACACACCCACATGCGCAAAAGCACCGGCTGATGGCGGGACTCACGGCCTGCAGCGGCGCGGGCTACAAGTGCACTACACTGTAGCAGCAGCAGGTTTTGGTGACAGCGGCATGTCACGGAAGTGCGGTGGTTCGTACGTACGGGACTCGCTGCAGACTAGACCCTGGCGGGTGCGCCGTTGCTCAGCGTGGCCATCGCGTGGGAAGGCAGTGCCGAACAAGTCATTTTGCAGTGACCCAATGGTGGGTCATCGCATTATTGAAGGGGCAAGCGGAGACGAGTGGCAGCATAGACAAAGGTGCAGCAGCAGCTGCTGTCATGTCACCACAAGATGCTCACATGGCTGGCACCGTGGTTTGTGTGGCAATTGACAGGGTGCGCGCGTACGTCACCTATGTGAGGTCCTAGTTTGGCCTTCACAACAGGCGCGCCCAAGTTGCCATTTTGTGCGTACTTGTCGCTGAGCGGCAGTGCCCCACAATCAGCGTGCGGATGACATTGCTATTAGCCATGACTGCAGTGTGTATACATGCATGTTCTCGTATGTGCTGTGCATGTTTCCGCGTGTGTGGCATTCACTGCTCATGGGTTTGCTGTGAGGCACCGTGGCTGCAGCGTTTATGGTGCCGTGTGTGCTAAAGTGGTGAACAACATGCAACCGTGCATAATGCGCTGATGTGGTGCTGTCAGCTCCGCCTTTGTGTGACCACATTGCTGGCACCTGGCAATTTGAAGCACTGCAATGGCATGCAGTCACCTGCCCAGCCAAATGTGAAAAGATACATGCGGCAAATGCCTGCACATCTGGGTGGGGGCTACAGCTGAGGCCGGGGGGCAGTGGTATGCTGGCGGGCATTGGTTCTTCATGTCGTGGCTTGTGAGCATGGCATGTAATGGCAGCTCAATGGCATGCCACTGAGTGCTATGGCAAGGGGGAGGCAAAGTATCGTTGTCACGGGCGCAGGGCCGATTTATTGACTGACTTACTTGTGGGAGTTACTTCAGTAGGACTAGCCAAGTGGCACAGTGCTCATTTTTTTTTGCCCAAGCACAGCAGTCTGCTTTTGTACATACAGTGCACTCGCTACATATTGCGGGGTAGTGTCACGGCCCCTGACCCCGCACTTTATCGAGACCCGCACTATATCGAACAGGGCATTGTGTATAACTTTGTATAATATTATGTGGGCTGTGACAGGCCGCTGGACCCCACACTAGATCGCATACCGCACTGTATCACAGCGCACCACATCGCGAGTAAACTGTACTGTTGCACTCACATTCCTATAACCATGCCCCCCCCCCCCCTGTTCCCATCCCAGGACGGCTGCTCTGTGCTGGACCTCAGCTGTGGCGCAGGTGTGTCATTTTTGTTACTACTTTTAGGTTATACTTCGCGAAGTATGTACTTGGAGTATATACACTTTCTCCAGGAAGTATGTACTACTACTGGTAGTACTTCAGAAGTATTTCACTTCTGGAGTATTTGTTCCTTTGTAGTCCGTCATTATGGAATGCCCGCAAACCTGCCTGCTGCCGCACCAGTATACAATTCATAGAATGAATATTACTTCAGATGTCTTTTCACTTGTGAACCATTTGGTGTTTTTGAAGTTAATACTTGAGGTATCGATTTATGCAAGCCCCTTTCAACTTGAACTGCAGCTCAAAGAGGAGGGTGCGTGTGAAAGCTAAAATGTTGCCAAGCCCACATACTGCTGCGGCTGGGGGGAAATGCCAGGGAAAAGCCGTTTCTTTTTTTTCGTTGGCAGCACCAGATAGCCCCCCCCTAGGTACCCTACACGCAGCGGATAGTATTGTTGAGCGCTATTGATGCTGCAATGTGTGTGTGCGGAGCAGGCACAACTTGGTTGCTTTAAGAATTTATTTGCACTTGCAGGCGTGCAAGGGCCCGTGCAAGTCTGCATGCAGCAATGGCGTGCGCGACTTTGTATGCACAGATAGTTGCAGCTATGCACAGCCACCAACAAAAAGTGCCACAAGCAGGCAGGAAGTTTACAAAATATTCTTTGAAGTACGTATATCTACATGTACAGGTACTTTTATTAAACTCCGCTTAGGGCGCAGAAAGCCCTTTGCAAATGGTGCGCGTGACCAGAAAAAGGGACCAGACAGGTGTGGCGAAAGAGCTGGCAATGCTCAGTATTGCGTACACTAAGGGAGGGCTGGCATGTTGCATCTATGTACTTCAAGTATACGCTTTATGTGTACACACGTGTGGTGTGACCACTGTGCGCGCCGCGGGCTGTCGCCCACCGCCGCGGGGGAGGCGACCGCGTACCTGTTCAAGGTGCCCGAAGGAAGTGCGCCATGTGCTCTGTACCAGTACACCATAAACATGTACTTCTTGAAATAGTTGTACATTGGTATGGGCTCATGTATGCCGGTACACTTCGAAGTATGAGTAGAAGTGAATATACTCATACATCTAATGTGGAGTTGATGTTCGGACAGCCGCCACCGCCTGTGCACTTGCCCCTGTGAAACCAACCCACGGCTGCCTGCGGCACCTCTTGTTGTCTATGACACAATACCTGCGGCGCGTGGCCATGGCAGCTACGCTCTCTGAGCGGCATGAGCGCGCATGCCGGTGTACGCTTTACTACATGTATATATGCACATACACGTCCTCTGTATGTAGACATGCACATGGAAAACGTAGTGTCGCTGAAACTGTATACATACTTCTGAAGTATAATACAAAAGTGTATGCATGTATACATACACTAATACTACTGTGAAGTATATACACTTGCAGTCACAGAGCAACGGTGTGGCCGTTGCGATGCGCCGCCGCCACCACCACAGGCGCCGCCGGCGTGGACCCCGGCTTCTTCAAGCAGATGCGCAGGCTGGAGCAGGTGCTGGAGGAGGCGGCGGCCTCAACTTCAACATCAACTTCAACTTTAAATTCAACTTTAACTTCAACTCTCACAGCCGCGGGCGAGCTGGGCGGCGCGGTCGTGTGCGCGGGGCTGAGCTGCCTGGACCTCCAGCTGTGCGGGTCCACGCAGGGCGCGACGGTGGAGACCATCAACACGTTTCAAGAAGCAAGGTGCGCCCGCGGGCGGGGGGGCAGCATGCTCGGTGCTGCGGCTTGCCGCAGGGTGTGTGAAAGAAACCAAAAAGGTGACTGAGCCCAGGTACTCCCGTGGCTGGGGCAGAAAGCCAGTGTGGCGCGCAATACCATCTCAAACCCTCATGGCTTTGACTTGCAGCTGTTGCTCTTGCACTCAGCGCTGCTGTTTACGTGTGGTTGTGTCATTGAGGTTGAGATTGAAGTTGCAGCGACGGTGGAGACCATCAACACGTTTCAAGAAGCGAGGTGTGTGTGTGTGTGGGGGAGGGGGGCAGCACACACGCATGGTGCTGCTGCTGGTTGCCTCAGGCCTGCCGTTGTGTTTTTTGTTCGCCAGGGCCGGAGACCATCAACACGTTTCAAGAAGCAAGGTGCGGGGGGGGGGGGGGGGGGGGGCCAGCACACGCACATATTTCGGCCTGGCATTTTGCCCCAGCCACGGCAGTATCTGGGCTCAGCAGCCTTTTGGGTTTCTTCCACACATGGTGCTGCTGACCGTTGCCCCAGGCCTGCTGCCTCTGTGCGCGTGCGGGGGGGGGCAGCACACGCACACCGTGCTGTTGCTGGTTGCCCCACGCCTGCTGCCGTTCTGTGCGCGTGTGTGTGGGGGGGCAGCACACGCACACAGTGCTGCTGCTGGTTGCCTCAGGCCTGCCGTTGTGTTCCTCATTTGCGCGAGCCGGAGACCACCGACATGTTTCAAGGAACGAGGTGCGCGCCGAGGGGGGCAGCATGCTCGGCACTGCCGCTTGCCTCAGGCCTGCCGTTGTTTTTCTCATGCGCGCGACGCCGGAGAGCACCATTTAATTTGGCGAGGCCAGGATTTGAACCCAGGACCTGTACATCGTGCGCCTGACAAGCTACCAAACCGCTCTACCTCGCCCCATTTATGATTTTGATATATCATTTCGAACTACTTCTGAAGTATACCAAAAAACTTGTTGTTTCAAGTAACTTAGTACTTCATAGTATTTGACGCGTACATTCATTGATTGTGGACAAGGCGTCATTTTTGTTGGTTTAAATTTGAGGCGCTGGTTCCAGGGCGAGCCTTGTGCCGAGACGCGGCTGCCCTGCAGAGATGTCAGCCGTGTGTTCGTGTCACTTGAAGTTGGAGTTGAGGTCGACAATGCCCCCCACGTCACTTCAAAAGTGCATACACACAGCAGGCCACTCCCGTTTGAAGCGGAGCTGTTGCTGCATCACAGCTGCTGTTGCTGAAGTCGAACCACAAGGTGCAGCTGCCTTTAACAATTGTTCACCGATGCCGCGCACGCAATAAAGTTGAAGATGGAGTTGAAGTTTGTGTCTGAATGGCGCGGCCAAGGCCGGAGCCGCCGGGGGCAGGGGCGGTGCTGTGGGCGTCGTAACGTCTCGCCGTAGCCGACCAACCCCCGCAACTACAACTTCAACTTGCATCAGATGCACCCAAACGAACCCAACTTTGGGGGTTGGAGCTGCAGCTGCTGCTCTTGCAGCCCCGGCCCCCATCATAGAAGTTGAAGATGGAGTTGAAGTTGAGGATGACTCCTGCCCCCCTTCACCCCCTCCGCACGCTGCCGCTGCTTCTTGCAGGTACTGCGCAGGCGGCTCCTGTACTTCAAGTACAACTTCAACTAGCGTTAAACGCACCCAAACACACCTCACTTTGGGGGTTGGAGCTGCAGCTGACAGCTGTCGCTCTTGCAGCCACAGCCCCCGTCAATGAAGTTGAACATCAAGTTGCACTTAAGAAGGTCTCCTGCCCCCTTTCGCCCCCTCCTCTCAATGCTGATGCTCTTGCAGGTACTGCGTAGGCGGCTCCTGCCCGCAAACATCATCCGCGCTGGCGTGCCTGGGCGTGCTCAGCATGGCCGTCACCAAGGTGTGCGCTGCCCTGCTGAGCAAGCCTCACGCATTGTCACACCTGTACCACGTCGTTTTTGCTCCAAAAGTGCTTTCACTGAGGGTATATTATACTTCAGAGGTATTGAGGCATGCTCAGCATGGCGCCCTCCCCTGCTGAGCAAGCATCACACTCTGTAAACACCTGCACCATGTTACTTTTGTGCTGACCACCTCGCAAGGGGGTGAAAGCGGTGGTGACTCTGCTGTACTTCCGAGTATCTCAGAAATACTTCTACTGAAGGTGGTTCGAAGCACATTATACTTCAGGTGTATTTGCGGACGCTATGGATCACAGGGTTGGCTATGCAGCCTGCCCGGCAGCAGCGCCCCCCGCGCGCTGGCGCGTCTTGAAATATCACACTTCCAAGATTGAAGTACAATCCTTCAACTTGACAAGGCTGCTGCTGCCACTGCTGATGTGATGATATTGCTGCTGCCGCCACTGCTGCTGCTGCTGCCGCTGCTGCTTCTACTGCTGCCGCTGCTGCCGGCACTGCCACCACTGCCGCTGCTGCTGCCACTACCACTGCCGCTGCTGCTGCCGCTGCTGCTGCCGCTGCTGCTGCTGCTGCTGCTGCTGCCGCTGCTGCCACTGCTGCTGCTGGTCACGACGATGGCGACAATGCTGCCGCTGCTGCTGAGCAGGTGGGTGACGACGCCAACGGGCGCGAGCTCCTGCGGCAGATGACCGCAGAGGGCGTGGACTGCTCTGGTGTTATCACCGACACCGCTCAGCAGACAGCCCTCGCGGTTCTCCCCATCTACGCTGCGACTGGAGGTGGGTGCCGCTATAGTACTTTTGTTATGAAGTTTGAAGTAAGTATCATATAAATACTACCAGTATACTGGTATTCCTAGAAGTATGAAGTACAAAGTATCAAATTAGGTGGGGGCCGTTGTAATACTTTTGTTATTGAGTACTTCTGAAGTGCTTCAGTACTACACGTCCAGAAGTGTGAAGTATTAAATTATGGTTGGGGCACGGAGAGCCCTGTGCACGCGGGGTGCGGCTGAAGAAGTTCAAACCAGCGCTACTCATACCGTAACAGCCTACATGGTACCACCAGCACTGGCAGCTTTACTTGTTCGCACTTTTGAGCTGGTGTGATCACCGACACTGCTCAGCAGACAGCGCTCGCGGTTCTCACCATCTGCTCTGCGACCGGAGGTGGGTGCCGCTGTGGTGCTATTATTATTCCAGAAGTGTACTTCAAGAAGTACTTCAGAAGTAATATACAGTACTTCTATAAGTATTAAGTACTGCATAGTATTAAATTATGCTTGGGGGGTATTCCATACAATTTTGGGTACTCTGTGTAACGCGGGTGTATTGTATAACGCCCCCCGTGCTAGCAACAGAAAACCCCGCCCGCTGACAATGCGGGGGGGCGTTGTGATCGGTCAGTTACGGTATGCACCTGCTGGAAATCCGAAGTTGACCGCGCTTGACGCTGTGTGTCTCTTCCTCGCCATGCCGCTGCTGCCCACCACCAGCCACTGCCCGCCACCGCCCACTGACAACCATACCCCCTGCTGCCGCTGCCGCCGCCAACTCTCTGGGCACAACAGGGCGGGGCTGCTTTGTGAACCTGGCGGCCAACAATGCGCTCACCGTCGATGAGGTCTTGTCGAGGGTGCGCGGCGCCGTCGCACAGGGCCCTGTTGTCGCGTTCCACTTTGGCTACCCCCACTTCATGCCGCAGCTGCAAGGGGAGCGGTTGGCGCAGCTGCTGAGGGGCGCCAAGGAGGCTATGGGGGGGGGCGTCGTCAGCATGGTGCGTGCTCTGCCCTCGCTGCTTTATACTAGGAGTATTTCTGAAGTATGTACTGTAAAGCATGCTAGAAGTACTTCAGAAGTAGTGCACTTCAGAAGTATGTATATACAGTACACCTTAGTCACGGAGACATGAGGTGAAGTTGAAGTTGAACTTGGCGTGGAGCCAAGGAGGTTCTGGGGGGGGATGTCGTCAGCATGGTGCGTGCTCCACGCTACACTGTATGAGCTTGAAACTGCCACTGCCTCCCCACACACACGTTCCCACCGCCGTTGCCGGCCCTCAATGACATGGACAATGGCGACGCAGTGCACGTTCACATGGTACCACGCACCAATACATGCGCACACAGCACGTATGCCACACGGGTACTTCGAGTGCACCCATGCGGACATATATTGCTGTGTGCACATGCTGAAGCTATTCGAAGTGCTAGTGAGGCACGTGCTTCTGCCGCCCTTACAGGACCATGGCGTGGACAACGACGATGCGGCGCGCAACCAGCACAAGGCTTGTTGTAAACACTGTAAACACTGTACACGTATGCATAGTACCATACACGTGACCTGGGGTATGCCCACATGTACGAACGACTTGCATAAATGTACTTCTGGGGTATGCCTACACTGCTGTGGTGTGTGAAAGCGACTTCCTCAAGTCGCTGTCTGCTTGCATTGAAGGCACCGGACAAATTTCACAGCCTCATTGCCCTGGCAACACGTGCCTCCGCCGCCGTCTTCAGGACCTGAACGGTGTAGACAACGACGATGCGGCGCGCAAGAAGCACGAGGCCTGCTACACAGCACACATATGCCGAGTACATACATGTACTACTCCTGGGGATGCCTATATGTAGGGTTGCCGGAATCGTAATTTCGGGACATTACGGTCAACGGTAATTCCATCATACCCGCTGTGGATGCCTACAGCCTACGAAGCCTTGGCATTTGTGATGGCCGTACCGTGCTGAACACAAACCATTACGGAAGATGTTGCAATTGATATAAGGTTACGGCGAAATTACGGTACGAATTACGGAGTAATTTTGAAAAAAATTACGATTCCGGCAACCCTACCTGTATGTAAACCCGTCCGCAGCAAATCGCTGTGTGATTGTGTTGAAGGTGGTGAACGAACCCTCGCAACATGGCTTTTGCCCCCCTTGGCGGACCTCAGCGGTGTAGACAACGATGACGTGGCGCACAACAAGCACGAGGCTTGCTACACCATACACATATGCATAGTACATATGTAATCCTGGGGATGCCTTTATGTAAACCCGTCTGCAGCAAGTCGCTGTTGAAGGTGCCGAACGAACCCTCGCAACATGGCTTCTGCCCCCCCCCTTACAGGACCTAAATGGCGTGGACAACGACGATGCGGCGCGCAACAAGCACGAGGCGGTGCTGGGCGCCGCACTCAAGCACACAGACGTGCTCCACGCAAACCTGGAGGAAGCAGAGGCAATCTCCGGCATCAAAGGGGATCCTGCAGCGGCCGCCCAGTGGTGAGTCCACTACAGCCCACCATACTGGCAGCAGCCGCTTTTTTCATAACCAAGGAAAGATTGTTGCTACGGTACTGATTTTTTGATAGTGGGCCTTCTCTGTATGTCCGGGAGGGGGGCAAAAAAGCAAATTGAGAACGTGCAGTTGTTTGTGGAATAAAGGAAGACGATCAAAAATGCAGCCGCGGGGGTATGTTGGGCAGTGACACGCACTGCTGCTGTCTGGTGCCGTGGTCACTCTTTGTGTGTGTGTGTGTGTGAGTTGGCGCCTGAGGTGCAGGGAGGCTGACCACCCCTCTGCAGACAAAAAGAGGCGTACTCCTTCAGAACAAACACATGTCGATAAAACACAGGTGTACCCATGTAGGCTTGCACAGGCTGAAGCCTCTTCACCCCCCCCCAGCAACCACCCAGAAGCCTTCGCGCTCATGAGTCACCCCATGTCACCCTACCCACTTCCCTAACTCACCACCTCTCCCACAACGCCCCACAGGCTCCTGGAGCGAGGCGCGGCCACAATGACAGTTACGCTTGGCAATTACACCCTCTAAATCTGCACCAGCTTCGCTGCCCCACTGGCCACAGGCACAGCGGCGCCCCGAACACACTGCACTCGCCGCCCACGTTTCTGATTGGCCACACCGCCACTCAACCGCAGCCCCCCTCCCCCCCAACACAGGTTCCTGGAGCGAGGCGTCGCCATCGTGGCAGTTACACTTGGCAGTTACACTCTGCATTCCTGCCCGCACTCGCCACCCACGGTTCTGATTGGCATCATCGCCCCCCCCCCCCCCCCCCCCCCCCCCCCCCCCCCCCCCCCCCCAGCGCGCCAAAGCCTGGCTCGGCGCAAGTGCCACTCTCCCCGCCCCACAGGTTCCTAGAGCGAGGCGTCGCCATAATGGCAGTGACGCTCGGAGCCGACGGTGCGCACGTCGCCGCCACCGCCGCCCCCGCACGCCTCGCCGCCGCCCTCCCCACCACCCCCCAGCGCGCCAAAGCCTGGCTCGGCGCAAGTGCCACTCTCCCCGCCTACGCGCTCCCCCCCGGTGCCGCGGCAAATGCCAATGGCGCGGGGGATGCGTTTGCCGGCGGCCTCTTAAGCGCCGCCGCGTGGCCAAGGGACCACACAGAGGTGACACTGGACGCCGCGACACGGCTCGCGTTGCTGTGCGCTAGGGAGAGGGTGGGGGGGGGGCTGCGGGGGGGGC
>JAULBY010039144.1:0-13834 GCA_032358315.1 Ophiocytium majus | reverse complement strand
GCACTAACCGCAGAAGAGCAAGCAGCAATTGATGCTCACGGTTTGTACAACTTAGCAGACTTCTTACCAAAGCGTCCGGGCGAAGTAGAACTTAAAGTAATTAAAGAAATGTTTGAAGCAAGTGTAGATGGTCAAGCATATGATCCAGAGCGTTGGGGTCAATACTTTAAGCCAGCTGGATTCCAGAGCAAAGGTGGTGACGATGCAGCAGCACCAGCAGCCAAAGCAGCACCAGCCCAAGGTTATGTTGCTCCTAACTCAGGTGCAGTAGCGGCACAACCTGCACCATTTGAAGCAGACGAGGATGATGCGCCTGTTGCAACTGCACCAGTAACAGCTAAACCTTCAAGTCAAAAGGCCGAGGACATCTTGGCCATGATTCGTAATCGTTCTAAGTAAAACACAGCCAGGGCCTCTGCCATCAGGTACGCCCAGGTTATCCCATACATATGATCAAATCAATCGGCTTTGCATTAGATCCAACTAATGTTCCGACTTTCCTGCTAGACTGGGAAGTTACTAAATTGTGTAATTTAGATTGCAGTTATTGTGGTACCGGAATTGATGGTGGACATGATAACTCGACTAAACATCCTCCTTTAGATGAATGCCTAACTACCATTGACTTTATGTATCAATATGTTGATTTATATATGCAGCATAAAAAACAAAGTCAGCGTAAGGTTGTGCTGAATGTCTATGGTGGGGAAAGTATATTTCATCCACATATTGTAGAAATTTTACAGGCATGTAGAGAAAAGTATGATCAATATAAAGATAAATGGCATCTAACAATAACATGCACAACAAATGGTATTGTAGGACCTAACCAATGGAAAAAGATAGTTCCGTTAATTGATGAGTTTTCTGTTAGCTATCATGCAGAAGTATTGCCCAAGCAGCGTCAGCAATATTTAGATAACGTACTTTATCTTAAAGAACAAAATAAAAGATTTAAGTGTGTCATAATGATGCATAATAATCCTGTGTATTTTTCAGAATCTGAAAAAATTGTTGAATTTTGTAAAGAACATAATCTACGATATGTTGAAAAACCATTGGACAATACAGAAGAAAAATGGGCGTACACCCCAGATCAATTCTCTAAATTAAAAACTTTTTGGATGAATGCTGTTCCGACATCTAAACAGGCAGAATACAAAAACAGTTTGGATCTAGTAGGCAATGAAGACAAAGTACAAAGCATATCCGAAGGTCGACCGTGTTGTGGTGGCAGAAAATTAAGCTTAAACAATGATCTAAAATCATCTGTGTCGTTTGTACAAAAGCAAGGATTTCGAGATTGGTATTGTAGTGTGAATTGGTTTTTCTTATTTGTACAACAAATAACCGGCGACGTTTACACTAATAAAGATTGTCGTATGAGTACAACTGGCCGAGTTGAACCATTAGGTAATTTAAACAATTACCAACTTATTATCGATCAAGTAAAAACACAACTTGACAACAAGGCTATGCCTGTTATACAATGTGTAAAAGATATCTGTATGTGCGGATTTTGTGCCCCAAAAGCAGACAACATTGAAGATTTTAATAAATTATTAATTAGAAATTTAGACAAGGAAAAATATCATGGGCAAACCATTTGACGTATCAAAATTTCGTAAAAGTATCACAAAGAGTATTGACGGCATTAGTATCGGTTTCAACGATCCAACTGACTGGATATCAACAAACAACTACGCACTCAACTACCTTATTAGCGGCGACTTTAACAAAGGTATTCCGATGGGTAAGGTTACTGTATTTGCTGGGGAATCTGGTGCGGG
The DNA here is from genome assembly GCA_032358315.1 of Ophiocytium majus. Classification (NCBI taxonomy): domain Eukaryota; class Xanthophyceae; order Mischococcales; family Ophiocytiaceae; genus Ophiocytium; species Ophiocytium majus. Next base: position 12,044 of record JAULBY010039144.1, on the reverse strand, counting down.
TAAATCCTTTATCTGTTCAGGAAATCTCGTTAAGAATGCGCAGGAGCAAGGCATTTATGTTATCCTTATCGACACTGAGAACGCACTTGACGAAGCGTGGTTACACGCTCTTGGCGTTGACACAAGCGATGAGAAACTTCTCAAGCTCAATATGGCCATGATTGATGATGTGGCTAAAATGATTACCGAGTTCGTTAAAGAGTATAAGACATTACCAGAAGACCAACGTCCTAAAGTGTTAATCGTATTAGATAGTTTGGGTATGTTGTTAACACCAACTGACGTTAATCAGTTTGAAGCAGGTGACTTAAAAGGTGACATGGGTCGTAAGCCTAAAGCACTGACAGCACTTGTTCGTAACTGTGTAAACATGTTTGGTAGTTTGAACATTGGACTTGTTGCTACTAACCATACATACGCAAGTCAAGACATGTTTGATCCTGATGACAAGATCTCGGGTGGACAGGGTTTTATCTACGCTTCCTCTATCGTTGTTGCTATGCGTAAGTTGAAGTTGAAAGAAGATGAAGATGGTAACAAGATTTCAGAAGTAAAAGGTATTCGTGCAGCATGTAAGATTATGAAAACACGTTATGCTAAACCATTTGAATCAGTACAAGTTAAAATTCCTTATGAATCTGGTATGAATCCATACTCAGGTCTAGTAGACATGTTTGAGGGAAAAGGTTTATTAAGCAAGGAAGGCAACAGTCTTAAATACACGCTAGCAGACGGCACAGTTATCAAGCAGTTCCGCAAAGCCTGGGAGCGTAATGAGGACAATAGCCTAGATAAAGTTATGGCAGACTTTGTAGCACATCCACATAAAGAAGCCGTTGCTGTTCAACCTGAAGAGGAAACTGAAGAATGAGTATCGATATAGAAGTGTTAATTGAAACTTACACTATTCTTAAAGAGTATGTACCTGTAAAAGAACGTCAAGCAGCCAGTGACACTTTAATGAGCCTTCTTGCTGATGCACTCAGTGAGAAAGAGTTAAAGGAATTTGGCAGCACAGATGGTTATACAAAACGTAGTCTTGATGAATACGTAGACGAAGAAGACGAAGACGTTGATTACGAAGATTAATCGTGTGGTATAATCGGGTAGCAGCCAACTTAGGAGAGATTCCCGCCTGCATTAATTACTATGAAGGCGAGCTTTCTGCGGCTAAAACGGAAATAGCAATTAGAGGCAATGTTGAAAAGTCCTTATCAAATTTACCTGGACTCACTGAGCACCGTTTTAATCAACTCCAGGAAATCGAAGCCATCCTCAATTTTCTTAATATTCAATTACGAAAAATTAGACGCAAGCACTTTCAGAAATACCTGGAAGCGTATGCCCGAGCCCTTACTAGTAGAGATGCTGAGAAATATGTGGACGGCGAAGACGAAGTTGTTGACTTCGAAACAATTATTAATGAAGTTGCTCTCTTACGAAACAAGTGGCTCGGCGTAATGAAAGGCCTAGAAAGTAAAAACTTTATGCTAGGTCATGTTGTGCGATTACGTACAGCAGGTATGGAAGATATTACATTATCATGACAGATTTTAAAGAATACGCAGATCAATTATTAACGGAATACAACATGTGCTGTGGGGCCAAACCCAAGCACAATGCTGTGGACATTCAGTTACTAAAAGATTCGGTAGGCAAATGGGCAAGTCATTTAGCTACACAGCGTAGTTGGGGCACCGATAATGAAATAGCAGAAGCCTGTTATCAGCTAGCACCAAGACTACAAGAACTAAAAGAACAAGTTATCATTGAGGTATTAACAAATGGCACTGTTTAAAAATGCAGAAGCAAGTCATGCACACAGTCGTGCTGTACTAGACCTTATATATCAATACGATAGTTTTTTAGACAGTTTAGAAGTTGTTGCTGATTTTGGATGCGGCACGGGTCTGGATGTAGAATGGTGGGCCACATTAGAAACACGAGATGATCCAGCAGAGCCTAGAGATTATCTTTGTTATGCACTAGACCAAAATACTAAACAAATAGAACAAAGAATACAACAGTTACCAAACGTAAAACTTATTGAAGCAGACTTTGAAACTACAGATAGACCAATCTCAAGGCAAATTGATTTGCTTTGGTGTCACGATGCATTTCAATATGCATTAAATCCATTACAAACTTTACGTGTATGGAATGAAATGATGAGTGTCAATGGAATGATGGTATTAACTATACCACAATCTGTACATTATCAACATAATAGACTTAACAACGTTAGCCGTAACGGCAACTATTTTAACTATAATGTAGTCAATCTTATGTATATGCTAGGAGTTAATGGGTTTGACTGTAGAGATGCATATTTTTACAAAGATATGAATGACATGTGGTTATATGCTGCTGTATATAAAAGCGATGTGCCGCCAATGGATCCACGAAATGCTACATGGCATGATATAATAGATGCAAATCTAGTAAATGATAGTGTGCGAAATAGTATCAATGCACATGGTTTTGTTAAACAAGATGATTTACTTACAACCTGGTTAGACAGAGACTTTCATAGAGTAAAAGAATGAGTACAATAGTTGTAGTTACTGGCGGATTTGACCCAGTACATTCCGGACACATTAAATTATTAACTGAAGCCCGAGCATTAGGTGATGTATTAATTGTGGGCATAAACAGTGATGCCTGGTTAGAGCGTAAAAAAGGCCGAGCATTCATGCCAATGTCTGATCGCCGAGAAATCATCAAAAATCTCAAATCCGTTGATGCTACTATCCCGGTAGAAGATGTTGACGATACAGCCTGCGAGCTTTTAGAATTAATTAAACGTACCTATCCCAACGATAAAATCATCTTTGCCAATGGTGGAGATCGTACAGCAGACAATATTCCTGAGATGTCTGTAACAGGTATAGAATTTGCGTTTGGTGTAGGTGGCAACAACAAGCTAAACAGCAGTAGTGATATACTTGCTCAATGGACAATCAACTCAGTGCAACGATCCTGGGGCAAGTATAATGTATTGCAAGAAGTTCCGGGAGCCAAAGTTAAAACTTTAACAGTTGAGCCAGGACAAATGCTCAGTATGCAACGACATCAATATCGCAGCGAATACTGGATGGTAACAGAAGGAACTTGCATGATTAATATGTCTATGCCTGGCGAATTACATAATCCACCAAAAATACTTACAAAGTATGACGAATTTAAAGTGCCGCAGAATACATGGCATCAGTTAACTAATCCATTCACAGTACCATGCACTATAGTTGAAATACAGTATGGTGAACGATGCGATGAGTCAGATATTGAACGCTTAGATACCAGCAGTTAAACAACGTAAGTATAAATCTGCTTGACGCTGTCTTGCTTCGATCAAGGCTTGAATAAAACTACGCACCAAAACCTCCGTGTCTGTTTTGATATGTGTATTGCTGCATCCAGTGTTCTACTTCGGCTGCATTTTTTGGATTCTTACTCTCTATGTAAAGATCTATTTCGTTTTTGTATTGATTCAGGAACATCTCTTTAAGACGTTCTTTTAGACTTTCAAAGTCAATTGTCATGATTTCTCCTTGTGGGTGACAGTAGTACTTATTGCAACGCAACATGAATTAAACGTTCATAAAAATTTTATAAATAACAGTTATACATAATTCAATTAACATCCGAATATTTCATACAGGATTGACATTTCAAAACAATATCTCTATAATACACTAATACTGGGCCTGAAGCTTAAACCTGGTATAAGCACCCGGCTCATAACCGGAAGATAGAGAGTTCGAACCTCTCCGGGCCCACCAAATTTACTTAAATATCATGACTAAAAAAATTTATATAGCAATGGCAGAATTTGAAGACGGAAACAAAGTCTTTGAACGAGCATATACAACACAAGAAGCAGCAAGACGTGCAACTGAATCTATGATTGCCGATATAGAAGCAGGTGCAGGACTTGGAAATTTAATACCATCTGTAGAAGAAATTGAACTGATTGATGAATAAACAAGAACAGATACTAATGATTACTGCTGAAGAATCAGCTGAAGTTATACAAGAGATTAGTAAGATTTTTAGATTTGGTATAGATGCCACTCATAAATCTGGAGTAAAACATAGAGCAAAGTTAGAAGAAGAAGTTGGAGATTTGCTTTGTATGATTGATTTACTAATCGAAGCTGGCATCATTGACAACGAGAATGTTGAAATTGCCATGCGAAATAAAAGAGATAAATTAAAAGTGTACAGTACAATTTTCAATGAGGACGTAGCATGACAGAGTTATACCGTGGGTTATTATTAGTATTAACAGAAAAATTTACAGAATTAATTTCTACTTTGCGTATGCATATTAGAAGTTTTAGAAGTGAATCTGCAGATCCAAATAATTATATGGATGTAGGAGTTTCGGGATTTTGGAATTTTATACTTGAAGTTATCTTTACTTTATTTGCCATTGGTTGTTTATCGGCTGGTGTTGTGCTCACTGCAATGTTGGCTATTATTGCGTATCCACTAAAAGCAACATTAAATGTATCTTCATATGTTCTACGTAGTATCAGGCATCCACAGCAAGAAGGACAATTTGAAAAAATCTCTCCAGAGTTAGATGATCCAATTATAACTAAGAAAGCTGATGGAAAAGAAAAAAAGTAATCTAGCTAAAGGCCGGGACAGTTACGATGCTACCGTGGATAATTCACTGGTAGCATTTTTTAATCGTAATGTAACTCCTTATCCTACAGAAGTTGGTGGTCCTAAATTTGATTTGGTACCAGTTACCCAACGCAAAGACATTATGCTTAATGCTGCACGTATGCATGCCGAGCAAGAGTATAATCGTATCACTGACCTAATGACTGTATTGGCCAAACAGGCCGCAGAATTAAAACGTAGATTAGATATAACTGACATGGTACATGCAGCAGAATATCAATTTCAGCCTGCACATGGACAAACTTATTGGTTATTATATGACAGTGCGATTGAGAATACTAGATTAATTATGCAAGGTCCCAATGATTGGACTACAGGAAAACCTGACAAATACGAATATATTTGCCAGGTTCAGTGGTTAGGTGATTATACGTGGACTGAAGTTACCACACAAAGTTAACTCTGTACCAATTGACAATTCTTGCAAGTTCTTCGTTGAAGTCAGCAACAGGTTCCCAACCAAGAGCTCTTAACTTGCTATCATCGATTGCATATCTAACATCCTGTCCTGGACGTACTAGATCGGTAATGTGGTCTTGGTAGTCTGTAATACCAAATTGATAGAATATTTTCTGTACTACGTTTAGATTACTGTCTTCGTAGTTGCCTGAGATATTATAGATATCATTTTGAACACCAGACTTAATAACAGTCAATACTGCTTCGGCAGTGTCGCTGATATGCAACCAAGTACGTCTAGGCGTTCCTTTGTCATGTAAATCAACTCGACGACCAAGTTCCATGTACTTGACAGTCTTGGGAATAAGTTTCTCTACATATTGTCCAATGCCGTAGTTGTTAGTAGGGCGTAAAATAATGTAAGGAATATTAAATGTTCTAGCAAAGGCCAGTACCAACATATCTGCGGCTGCTTTTGTTGCAGAATAAGGATTACTTGGCTTTAAAAGATCTGTTTCTACATGAAAACCTGTTTCAATATCGCCATATACTTCGTCAGTACTAAAATGTATCAGTGTAGGCATTTTAAAACGACTCTTTTGTTGAATAAGAGTTAACAAATGATGCACACCATTAACATTACTACGCAAGAACACATCTGAACTCATGATACTGTTATCTACATGAGTTTCAGCAGCACAGTTGATGATATAGTCACAATCCACTAAACGTTCAAGATCATTAATATCGCTATTAATGTATTTAAATTTTGGATTCTTTTGTAGTTGTGGTAAGAATTGAACGTTACTGGCATAGGTTTGTTTGTCTACACCAATAACATAATAATCTTCGTCTAACATACGTGTAGCAACACGATAGCCAATCAAACCCAAACAACCTGTTACATAAACAATCTTTTTCATATTTTTCCTAGAACAGCCAATACTTGCAAATCATAATCTACTGCAGTATCAACCAATTGAACATCGTGTCTATTTAGTAGTGCTACTAAAGATGATTTACGAAAGAAATTAAGATGCTCGCCTACTACCATACCACGTACAGGAGGCTTACGATAAGCGGGCACTTCGATATATAGATAACTGTTAGCGAGAGCTTTAAGATTGTCCATTAGTTGATTTATATCTGCTACGTGTTCGAGCACTTGGCAGTTCATAACAAGATCAAACTTTTGTTTTTGTGCAGGATTGTATTTTTTAATATCGGGTAATGTATCCGCTCCGCTAAGATCATATACATATTTTTCTGTGGTTGTGAACATCGCTGGAATATATTTTCCGTCATCGCCACCGTAGTCTATTATAGAATTAACATCAGAGACATGCCGTCCAATGAGTGCGTCGATAAATTCTTTACGTTGTTTAATATAAGAATCAGAGTACACAACTGCTTGGTAATTTGGTTCGCACTCTATTCTCATATGATTGTATTGTTCTCCTCTGTATCCTGTGTACAAACGAGCAAGTTCTTCATCTGTAAATCTTGTGTCACTAAAATAGTAATTGCACTGATTACATTGTATTAATAAATTACTAAGATTTGATTCGGGTTTAATACCAGTAGTGCGCCATATAACAAACTGCGACATATACGCAGGTATACTAGTTTGATCTACAGAATTGCAACAGGGACAAGGAACGATTCTATGCATTATTGAGGAAACACTCCGCAGTCAACATTGATGTTCTGCCCGGTTATAGCTGTAGTGTTAACTAACATCATACAAGCATCAGCCACTTCTTTGCCAGTTGGCAGTCTGTGTAATGCTGTTTGTTCTCGTGCAAACTTTTGCATCCATTCAACAGGATTATCTCCTCCAGGTGCATATCGGCTTTCTAGCGCAGTCATCAATCCAGGAGTAGGAATAAGCACCGGACATAAACCATTTACACGTATACCACTGGGTCCGAACTCTTTTGCCAACGACTGTGTCATACCATTCATACCAAATTTGGTTGCCACATAAGCAGAGTTATTACTGCTACCACGTTTACCGGCAATGCTACTGATATTAATAATACTACCACCGGACTTCATTGCATTGTATGCAGCCTTGCAGCCCCAGAATGCACCTTTAAGATTAGTGGCAATAATATCGTCAAGAAATTCTTCGTCGATTTGATCTATAGGACGCCATTCTGAATAACCTGCATTGTTAATATATACATCTACTCGACCTGTGCGCAGCAATGCATGATTGACTAACATTGCATGATCTTCAGCTTTGCGCACATCCATTGGAACATGTGTCACATTAACAAGATTTTGTTCCATACCGGATCGTGATCCTACAAATACATCGTAATTGGCTGCGGAAAAACGTTGTGTAATGTCCCAGCCAATACCACGATTACCACCAGTGATAATAACTGTACGTCTTAAATTGTTTGGCATGCAAAACCTCCGTCTACTGTTATTTCTGTTCCGGTAACAAATTGGCTAGCATCGGATGCTAGATATATAATAGCACCAACAAGTTCTTCTGGTTCACCAAAACGACGCATTGGCGTATGTCCTAGTATTGCTGCTTCACGTTCTGGAGTAATAAAGTTTTTACGATTCCATTCGGTAGGAAAGAATCCAGGGCGTATAGCATTAACCCGTACACCTTGAGTGCCCCATTCTCTGGCCAAGTTCTGTGTAAGATTAACAATACCTGCTTTAGCTACGCTATAGGTAAATGCTTTACTTAATGGAGGACCAGCACTAGCAGAGCTGACATTAATAATACTTCCACTTCCACATTCTAACATGTGTTCGCCGAATACTTGGCAACCAAACATGGTGCCTTTGAGTTGCGAGTTCATAATGTTATCCCATTCTTGTTCTGTTATATCAAGAAATGGCGTAGAACCGTTAATACCTGCACCGTTAATTAGTACATCGCAACTGCCAAATCTATGAACAACAGAATCCAACACTGATTGGTGTGATTGCTTAACGCCAACATCCATTGCAAGTGACAGCGTATTAGTATAGCCAAGCCTGTTTATTGTAGTTTCAACTGCTTGTGATTTTTCCAAACGTAAATCACAAATAGTAACAGATGAGGCACCTGCTTGTGCAAGCCCGCGAGCCATTGCGCCACATAGGTGTCCGCCTGCTCCGGTAATTACTACATTCTTTTTAGATAAATTGAATAATTGGTTAATATATTGGGACATGATAAGTTGATAGTGAAAGGTCTAATCCTTGTAATTGTACAGGTAATTCAGCAAGTTTACGACCGCTACCGGTATAGTTATTTCCACCTACAGATTCAACTACATAGTGCGGACTTAAATCGTTTAATGTACAAAATTTTTCAATGACTTCGCTAATTTTGTATTTGGTTAGATATACTGCATTGATGTCTTTGTGTACAGGATCGTTATTGACATAATAATCAATCACAGAGCAAAGATCTTTGATACCAAAGTAATCAAAATATCTATCGTTGGTGATTGTTAATGGAGTATTCCCCCCTAACAAAAAACGTGGAAATATTCTTGTTGTTATTTCGCCAATACCAAAACAATTAAAAATTCTTATGGTATAGAAATTCGGAGTACGTACACAAATTCTACTTTTCATATTTTGCCCAAAGTCGTAACTGTCTGTGGGCATTACCGTAAAAATATCTTCTTCGGGTGCTTCTAATAAATCTCTAGTACGATCCAGCTCTGCGCCTGAACTTAAATTGATAAACTTTCCAAACAATTCTGAATTGTTGTAGAAGTTCATGAATAAACCTAAATTATTTCGGGTATCAGCAAGTAGATTGTTATTGCCCATAGTAGTAGCAGCATTAACCACAATATCAAATTTCTCATTCTCTAACCACTTTCTGACTTTTACAGGATCTAATAGATCAATTGTTTGCCTTGTTACTGGAACAACTGTGTGATTGTGTTTAAAATATGCAGCAAGGCTTGATCCTACAAATCCTTTTGCACCAAGTACGGCAATTTTCATATTAGTTGGGAATAGCGTAGACTACAGATTCAAAACTGTTATAGTCATGTTGACGAATGTAGAACTTGTAGTTCTCGCAAACGGAATTCAATAACAAAGGTAAGTCCCATAAGTCGCCGGGTTTGTGATATCCTGCCATGACAAGTACCGGACGCTCACGTCGAATAGTTTCTTTTGCACCACGAATAGCATCAGCTTCACAACCTTCAATATCAAATTTAATAAAGTCTATGTGACGTTTAGGAAATAGTTCATCAATTGCACCAGCAGCGATGTGTATATCACCTTGCTTGACTACAGCACTGCTTGGGCCTACATCGCTAGCAAAAGTTAATATTTTATAAGTATCTGCAAGTGCTAACGGATAACATATTGCATTACCGCCAACATTGTGTGTTAGTCTACTAAAGTTTTTAGGGTCTGGTTCAAACAAGAATGCTGTTTCTATAGGAGTTGCGTTAATAGCATCTTGATATGTGTCACCAGTATATGCACCACCATCTATTAGTGTAATTGCCCGTCCTTTAAATTTAGTCAATGATAACTTGTTAAAGTAATGCGGCTCTTTGCTTTTATAATCTGCTCGTTCATTGGCTAGACCAACACGGAACAATAGCGCATTCAATAAACATGAACGACTTTCCTCGTCTTCGACTAAATTATAAACATTTTGAATTTCCGGCAGATGATCAGTAATATAATTCAATGGTGTTAACCAATAACGCCAGCCTAGGTGATCTTTAAATTGTGCATACAATTCCCATGGCATAAACACTTTGCTAAAACCATGTTCCTGTGCTTCTGCTAACATTTTGGTATAAGGCACATTGTGACTAAACACGCCCATTGCTAGTTGTACATTTTCCCAGGTGACATCCTTCCAACTTACTATAGGAAGATCAAGTAAAGTTTTTTCCTTGGGATCTGATACAACGAATCCGTATACTTGAAACCCTTCGCTGATTAATACTTTTGCAATGCTACGTGCAAATCCACCTGCTCCAAAAATCCAGACTGGCTTTCCGTGATCTAATGTTTCAAAATGCCCATACGAAATAGTTTTACTAAACTTGTTAAAATCCATTATTCATCCTTGATTATGTTCTGTTCCATTTCTGAGTCTGGCAGGAATGGACTCATGTATTCCAAACTTGGTGCTAGCATTGATCCATCTTCGAGTTTACGTGCCGCTAGTTTTGGTGCAAACATTTGATCCGGGTCAACTACAACTTCTATTATAGCAGGATGGTTGTTCTTTAACAACATTTGCACCATCTCGCTATTCCACGCATCCATGGTATCGACACGATGGCTCATGATGCCAAGTGCAGTGCCAAGTGCAACAAAGTCCGGTAATGTTACTCCGTCTTTGGGATTGGTACCAAATACATTGTCGCTAAAGTATGCTTGTTGTGTTTGTTTGATTGAATGATATCCGTTGTTGTTAACAATAATGATCTTGATAGGCAATTGATAACCCACTACAGTTTGTAGTTCTTGCAAGTTCATCATTATACTGCCATCACCGGCAATACAATATACCTTGTTGCCACCTGCAGCAACACTGGCACCAATTGCAGCAGGTACATCATAGCCCATGCTAGCATTACCAGAGTTACTAAACACTCGTTGTCCTGCTTTGAGTTTACCGGCTTGTCCGCTTATAACACTAGCACTACCATTGCCACTAACAACAATGTCTGTGTTATCTAGTTTGTCAAAGAAATCTTCAAAGAACAAATAAGGATTTACGGAATCCGTTTTGTGTTCGTATGTTGGTAATACTGGATCATACTTTGCAACACGTTCTCTGCACCAATTCAAGTATTCAGTATGTGTTTCGGGTCTTACATATACTGTAGTTTGTTCCAAGAACTCTGCGATAAAATTGTTTAAATTACAGTGTACCTTGAGATCAATGTTGAGTGTGGGCTTGTCCAATTCAGCACGATCAATATCAACCATGACCCGGTACGCATTCTTGGCAAAGTTTTTATAGTTATAACTAATCATTCTAATGTTTAGTCTACTGCCGAGTATTAATACAAAGTCTGCGTTCTGTACAGTGAAGTTACCAGCACGATCACCAACCATGCCCGGATGTCCGCAGTATTGTGGATGATCGTTAGTTAACACATCGTATGCATTGAAACTGCTAACAACTGGTATGCCTAGTCTTTCGACTAACTCCAAGAATTCATCATGCATACCTGATAGGCGCACACCAGTACCGGCATAGATTACTGGCCTCTTGGCTTGGTACAAACGATCAATAATTGCAGGAATATCTCGTTCGTACTGATCAATACCCAATGTGTGTAATTCGAGTCGTGTGTTTTCTGTTACTGCAGGATCTAGTGCCAGTGTAGTTAAGTTTTTGTCCCAGCCCGTCAATGAATCAGGATCAATTTGTGTACTTTGTATATCAACTGGGATATCCACCCATACAGGACCAGGTCTACCATGTGTAGCAAGGAATATGGCCTTGTCCATAACTTCTTTGATCAGTTTGGGATCATGAAGAGTTACAGCATACTTGACAACAGGTTTGGCCATGCTAACAATGTCTACTTCTTGATCACCAAGTTGTCGCATTGGTAATGAGTAGTTACGTAAGTATGTTTCGTTCTTAACTTGTCCACTAACAACCAACATACCGCAACTGTCTACATAAGCACCAAACACACCATTGAGTGCGTTGATACCACCGGGTCCTGTTGTTACATTAAGAACACACAGTTGATTATTGATACGATAATAACTTTCTGCAGCAATAGCAGCCGCTTGTTCATGATGAAAGCATACTGGTGTTAAGTCTTTGTGACGTCCAAATGCATCATTGAGATGCATTGCACCTCCGCCGGTTACAAGAAATACATGTCTTGCACCAGCCGCAGTACAGCGTTCAGCTACATAGTCAGCTAATCTCATAGTCCTCTGTTTTTAATTAGATTTTTGAGTGAAGTGTTTGTTGC
>JAULBY010039133.1:0-13836 GCA_032358315.1 Ophiocytium majus | reverse complement strand
AAGGCTGCTAAGCCCAGATACTGCCGTGGCTGGGGCAAAATGCCAGGCCGAAGCCTGTGGGGCGATTTGTCCACCTGATGAAAGCACCAGACAGCCCCCACACCTACACGCGTCCTTGAGGGCTAGGGATGATTCAGAGTACAACTACCATGTGCAACCCGGAAAAGGGCTGCTCAGCGCAGAAAAGCGCTGCTGAGCGCGGAAAAGCGCTGCTGAGCGCACCAACCGCTCTTGGCCTGCGGGGCTGCGGGCTGTTGCTGCCCCCATAGAGTACTTTTGTGGGCACACATAGCCGCGGTGCAGCGGCACAAGAAGACTCTTGAACAGGAGTTGTCTAAGAAGGTCATGTGCCCCCGGGTGCCCCTTGCCGGCTGCTCTCAGTAGGCACACATTACATGTAGAAGGTGTAGCGGCAGCCGCTGGCTATTTACGGCATGCTGCCGGTGACATCGCGAGAGTATCCACGTGCTAATGCTTTTTGCTGCCGCTGCTACCGCCGCTGCTGCATACGTGGGCAGGTTCTGTGTTGGCTGTACTGCCGCTGGTGCCGCCACTGCCACTGCTCGTGCGTGTCGTGCAGCAACTCCGCAACCAATTTCCTACAATGGCACCAGCAGCTAAGCGTTGCTGCTGGTATACACACACAGTGATGCTGCGCCTTGACGACTTGCTGCAACATTTTTGATGACAAAACAATCAGAGTGCAAGTCACGTGCCTTTCAGCCAGCTGTGTTTTGGGTGTTGATTCGGGCGGTATCAAGGCGGAAGTGTTGCGGCCGCAAGTTTGCTGTCATCACAGTGCTTGCATGGCTGAGCTCAGACCTCACCAGGCGCACAACTACCCTGTGATGGTGACGGCGCCCTGCCTGCTGAAGCATGGGCAGTGACGCTGCACTCACAACAGCATACATGTACATGTAGTACATGTCATGTACACGTAAATGCTGTATGTACCGGTACGTGCATGAATAGTACTAGTACTATTATATACGGCACTTCAAGTATTTCATACATGAATAATATAATACCTTCTGAACCTATATACTTCATAATTCGAATCACTTAGAAATTTCTGAAAGTGTGGACGTGGTACTAGGCAGTTCTACAGTACAGTGCACTCGCGATTTAGTTCGCTTTGGTTTGGTGCGGTATGCGGTTTAGGGCGGGATCCAGAGACACGTCACTGACCACATGATTCTATACAAATGATACACAATGCCGCACTTGATTTAGTGCGGGTCTTGCTTCAGTGCAGGGTGCTAGGGCGGTGACACTACCCAGCACTAAATCGCGAGCCCACTGTAGCACTATGCTTACTGGAGCCACAGAGAACACCGCGCACACTTGATGCACCACCGCACACACACTTCCAGGTCTCTAAGTGACAGCCAGTGTGGGAACAGCGGCTACAGTACTAGTGCTAAAAATTCAGGTTTGCAGCCATGCCTGGTCTGCCGCCACTGACAACAAGCGCCAATGAACGCACATTTTCCTGCGAAATTGCCAGCAGCGCTAGTGGGCCTGCATGACACCAGCTTCAGCCGCAGCAGCTATGTGTGCTCAGCAGCAGCACTGTGCATTCGCTACCACCTTCGCAAATGACCCCTTGTGGGGTAACAAGCGCTCGCAAGCTCCGCGCCAAGCACTGCACCGCTGCCAACACCAGCACGCAAACACGCCACACGCGCACTTGCTTCACTGCTGAGCACCGCCTAATCCTGCTCAGCAGCAAAACGCGCTCCGCCCACGTCATCCGCACCAGCGCGCAACACACTCTGCCACACAACTGCTCCGCTGGAACACCAGTATCAGCATCACACTTCAGGCACTTCCAGAACTACAGTAGAAAACATATACTTCAAGTGCTTCGAAGTTAGTACTAGTGGTACATGTACACACTTGAAGTTCATGAAAAAATGTAAATTACTCGACGTATGTATTATGTACTGACAAAAAACATTTCCGAACAAGTATGTGCCTGGGCCTCACCTGCACCAGAGCGCCTTCCTTGTCCCCTGCCCCCCATGCCTTGGTCGCCACGACCGAGGGGAACATGGCCGCGGCCGCCGCCGTGGAGCTGACGGCGCCCGAGTGGCCATCAAAAACGCCGCACAGCAGCACACTGGGCGCGCCGCTCATGCCCGGCAGCGCCACCGCCATGTCCTCCTGCTCCGCCACAGCCGCCGCCACGCAACGCCACGCCATGCCACGCCACGCCACGCCACACCACGCCACGCCACGCCACGCCACGCCGCACCACGCCACGCCACGCCACACGCCATATTTCAAGAATTTTGTAAGCACGCCCCCAATGTTAGTGCCCCGCCCCCCCCCCCCCACACACACAATTGTCCCGCCGGGAATAGTCCGCCAGGCCGCCAGAGCAGTTTCCGCGCCGCGCCGCAAGTGTGTGTGGGGCGGCGTGCGTGTGTGTACGCGCCAGTCATGCAGTGGACACCATCGCCAGAGGAGTTTGGAGCGCCACCGTTGCCGCGCCGCCGCGCCCCGCAGGGAGTGACAGATGGTGTGAGGGTGTGGGTGAAGGAAGCAGGTCAGAGGGGGTGCAGGGCGATGCTGCAGCGGCGGCCGGGCTTCGCAGGCTGCAGCAGCGCCCAAGGGCTGAGCGCACAGGCAAGCTACGGGCGGTGCGCAGGGCGGGTGGGTGGTTTTGGGCGTCGGCGCAAGGGCCGGAGCTGCAAGCGCGCTGGAGCAGCAGCAGGCGGGCAGTAGTTGCGTGGTTTTCAGCAGTGTCTGTGACGAGTGCTGTGCGGGTCAAACGCACCTGGGTGCGGCGCCAGCCCTGCATCTTGCACACGGCCGCGCTCACGCCCAGGTCGGGGTGGCATACCAAGGCCACCTCCTTGTTTTCGTCAGGGCCGGTCTGCGGGCGCGGCAGGAGGCGAGTGGCAGGCAGCGCGGGGGCACGCTTCGATCAACGTTACCGCTGCTGCAGGCTGTCGCTGGTGCCGCCTATCGGGCCGTGCACGCAAACCAGGTATGTCGCCGAGTGGCGGCGCGCCCACACCTAAGCTTTCGCGCTGTGTGTAATAACAGCAGCTCGCAGCAGCACAGCTGACGGACGATCCGGCCGGCTGCGGGTGCGCCTGCCACCGCCAAGGCGGCCGCTCCTGCTACAAGCCGCAACTAAAAAAAAGAGAGCTGCTGCTTCATGCTGCTGGTCGTCTCAATGCCCACGCTGTCCTCCTTCTCTCCCAGACGCAGCCTCCACGAGCGCTCCGGGCGTGCCTCTTCCCATTTATCATGAACGAGATGCTGCAACAGCCCCCCGCAGGCCCCCGCCAGGCGGCGAAGTGGCGGCCTGGCGCGCCAGTCACAGGCACGTCTCCAGCCTGAAGTGTTTTTGGTGGCTGTCCCAGGGAAGTTGGCGCGCACGGTTTTGTGTGGGCGGCAACCACCAGCCCAGCTCTCCGCAGGGAGGCTGCCGCCCCTCACTGCAGCCTGGACCTCTGGCACTGCATGGATGGTGTTGCTGCCTCCGACGCTCTCCTCCGGGCCGTGAGGCCACCCAACGCTCCACAGGTGAAACTGGGAGAGAGTCCTGTTTTGAAGAAGCGCGTGCCTCAAGGCGCAGCGTGTGCGCACTCAGGCGGTTAAAGCACCCACCTGAAGGAAGGTGCCCCTTGGACCCGCCGGCTTGGAGGCATCGCAGCCCATGCTGCCGGTGCCGACTCCCTAAGCGGCACCGCACCTGCCACCGCGCCTGGCCTTGCAGAGAGCGCGCGCAGTCCAGGTGAAGGAGGTGTCGGAGGGAGGTGTGGGCGAGCTTCGCCGGTCAGCGGCTGGCGCGGCAGCGACAATGTGGCCGCCCCATCCCCACGCAGATCCTTGTCACTCGCTTGTCCTCGCTACAGCCGCTCCCGCTCGTGGCTCCTCCGCCGCGGTGCCTCCGGCGGTCATGTGTGTGCAACTTTGCTTTTTGATGCGCGCGGGGGGCTGAAGGGCTAAAAGCAGAGCTGCTTACGCCGTTTCGCCCGCTTCCGCCCCTTCGCGCTCAGGCTGCTGTCGGCGTTAATAGAGGGGCTGATCTGATTCTGCTGTCACACCCAAGCGCAGCACAGAGGCAAGGCGCGGGCGATGGCTAGCACGTGCTGCTAGTCCTCCTTTTGTTGTTTCTGGCACCGTCTTAGTTTACTAGTTAGGTTCCTCGCTGCGCCACAGAGTGGTCCCAGTTGACACCAAGGTTTCTGCTGCTGCAGTCAGTGCAACAGCTACAGAGCAGCAAGCCTCAACAGCGGAAACCCGGCTTGGCGGGGACACCGACAGCCATGGCGAGCGACTCGGCGATGCTACTGAGGGTGGCGAGGGAGCTGGCGCTGACTCCTAGGGGAGCCATTGCCTGGTGGGGGTCCCTGCTTCGCAGGCTGCGCCCCCTTCCCACCCTGCTGGTTGTCCTGGCACTTTGCAGAGGGGGGTGGGGGGCGCTCGTGAAGCTTCGTGCGCTGGTCCCTGCCGCCTCACCCACTGGCGGCAGGAGCAAAAAGAGGGGGAGGGCGCTGGCTGGCGCTGATGCTGACGACAGGCTGGCGAGCCTGGGGGAACCAGGCATGATCGCTGCCTTCGACACGTTTCACGAGCTGTTCAGGGCGGGAGCCTGCTGCGACGTGCAGGTGGTGGCGGGGGGCGGCAACTTCCGGGCGCACAAGTGCGTGCTGGCGGCAGCTTCCGTGCCTTTGAGAGCCATACTGGAGGAGGGAGGGGGAGCTGGTGGCAGC
This sequence comes from Ophiocytium majus, assembly GCA_032358315.1. NCBI lineage: Eukaryota > Xanthophyceae > Mischococcales > Ophiocytiaceae > Ophiocytium > Ophiocytium majus. Next base: position 9,103 of record JAULBY010039133.1, on the reverse strand, counting down.
GATGTCATCGGTAAGCTGTACAGTGTGCTCACTAGGCAGTTTGGTGTGAGCGTGGCGCAGGTCACACCAACTGTCAGTAAGCGCGGCAACTTGTTCAGAGCACCAGCAGCCACCTGTCAAATGCACTGTAGAGCGCATGCATGCGTTCAGTGACCTGTTGTCGTGACACCACATTGAAGCCGGCGCCCAGCGTTTCCACGTGCTGCTGAGCACAGGCACAACCCCGCAACTTCAACCAACTGCCCACCATCACAACTTCAACATCAGGAAAGTCACAAACACACCTAGTGTAGGACATGAGATCTCTTGTGTGCCACAAGGCATTACGCTTGGACCCCTCTCTCCCCTCGCAAGTTACCACACATGTGCTGTACCGGTTCTTACATCAAGCCCCAGAAGCGGACTTTGCTACCCGCAGGCACCTTCCTGGCGTCCGCTGAGCAGGTGTCACCTCACTCTTACATGTATGTATACATGCTTCAAAATGTATATATATCATCCCTATGTGCCCTCGCCCCCAACAATCTATCGGGGCACATGACCCAGCCCACGAACGTACACGTGCTTCCCCGCGCCGCCGCCTAACTGGGGTAAACATATCTATAGGTATAACTCCCTGCACCAGGGCAGTCTAACTGGGGTAAGCATATTTATAGTTATACTCCCTGCACGAGGGCAGTCCATCAAATCCCACGGTCATTTCAAGAACCACAGCGCCTCTAGCAGTCATCCCACCTCCTCCCGCCCAACTGCTACAGCAACGGAGAAACAATGCACGCCAACCTCAAACCACCCACCCACCGCACGCCACGGCCGCAGCTGACAGCCCTCCCCTCTGGCTCACCGCCGGCGCAACTCCCCTGTTCACAAAGCCAACCCCATGATGATAACTGCCCAGTCCCAGGAAAACAACGGCGCACCGCCGATGCACAGGAGGCGAGACTACGCGTGTCCATCCTGGCAGGCACCAGCGTGTTTGTTTTGTGCCGCCCTGAATAGGAGTACTGCAGCAGTGTCCTCCCCCCCCTCCCCCCCCCCCGCCCCCTCCTCCCCCAGAGCTCGAGGACGTGGACGCCCCCTCCTTTGAGGCCTTCCTGGCGTTTGCGTACGGCCGAGGCGTGCGCGTCACCCGCGCCACAGCCGAGCCCCTGCTGCGCCTGTCAGCGCGCCTGCGCGGGCCGGCGCTGCGGGCGCACTGCTGCGCGTTTCTGCGAGCCGCAGCGGCGCGGCGGCCGGGGGCGGACGCGGCGGCGGCGCTGGCTCTGGCGGACCGCTACGGGTGCGCGGAGCTGCGCGCGGCGCTGCTGCGGCTCGTGCTGAGGCAGTTTGAGGGGGCGTGCGCGCCCGCCTCGGAGGGCTTTCTGAATGTGAGCCGTGTACATGTATGTACTACGTCACCACGTAGTATCAGTATGTGTGCATGTATCAGTATACACATATAGCTGCATAGTTTGAAGTACATGGGTGTGCAGAGCTGCGCGCGGCGCTGCTGCGGCTCGCGCTGAGGCAGTCTGAGGCGGCGGCGGGCGCGTCCGCGTCGGAGCGGTTTCTGCATGTGAGTTCATGTGCTTTGAAGTATGTGTACATGCACAGGTAAGTACATACTGAAGTGTATATGTATATACTTGTGTTTGATGCACATGTGGCGCTGCTGCGGCGGTTCGCGGTGGCATGCGCGCCCGTCTCAGACAGCTTTCTGGATGTGAGTTGTACGCACTGGCTGTGTGTACTACTACTACCAGTATGTGCCTCTGTATGTATATGCATATATATATACATACATGTATGTACGCACTTTGTGGCATACTTCAGAAGTTTGGGCGCGCAACAACCATCAGGCTGAGACGGCTTGCGCGCCCGCTTCTGATAAGGTAGCGGCGTGTGCCTCATAGCGCTTCAGAAGCGTACACGCTGAAGTATACTTCAAGTGCTCCGAAGAGGCATGGTAAAGTTTATGTACATGTGCTATCAATGTACTTCGAAGTATATGTGGCGTTCGCAGCAGGTTGCTTAACGCGTAATCTCTAGTTTGAGGCCGCATCCGTGCCCGCCTCGGAGGGATTTGGAATGTGAGAACACTGCCCCCGGCTGGCTGTGTGTGTTCACTCGCAGTATGTACATCAAGTATGTACAGTATGCACACACGTACCGGTATGTGGTGTGTACTTGAAGTAGTTTAATTGAAGTAGTACTCTGTAGTAATGCTAGTTTGCGTTTGTATGAACAGTATCTATATACACACACATGTACTTGAAGAAGTTTTCAGTACTTCGTTGTTATTTTGTCGATTTCGTTGTTTGAGTGGCTTCGATCGTACCGTCGTCTCTTCCAGGCAAATGTACTGACCCCTGCTAAGCTCACTCAAGGACAGGCCGCAAACACAAGTCCTGATCCTTCAACTGCCGCTACCCCTGCCATCCCCCGCCCCCAACCCCCGCAGCTGCCTGCGGAGCTGGTGTCAGAGGTGGTGGCGCACGACGCGCTGTGCGCCCCGGAGCGCGCCGTTTTCGAGGCGTGCGCGGCGTGGGCGGGCGCGGCGCCGGCGCGCGCGGGAGTGCCCACGGACGCGCTGCTGTCTCACGTGCGCTTCCCCCTCATCGGCGCGGCGCAGCTCGCGGAGGCGGTGGAGGGGCACGCCATCATGCGGTCGGCGCGCGGCAAGGTACGTGCATAGGTGTAGGATGGCGGCTTTGTACGGAAGTGCTACTGTACTGCTCCAGAAGCACACACGTACTATGTAGTGTAATATGAGCTGCTGCATACTACTTCATCGGCGCCGCGCAGCTCGCGGAGGCGGTCGAGGGGCACGCAATAACGCGGTCGGCGCGCGGCAAGGCGCGTGCAGGAGGGCGCCCTTTTTTGCAGCCACATACTACTGCACCTGCTGTACCTAGTAAGTGCTTTCAGAAGTCTACATGTACTACACAGTACAGTGCTACGTAGTCTGTTTTGTGGTGCGCTCTCCCCTCATCAGCGCCGCGCAGCTCGCGGAGGCGGTGGAGGGACACGCCATCATGCGGTCGGCGCGCGGCAAGGCACGTGCTGTAGCTGTAGGGCGGCGGCGTGACAACCTACCAAGGGTAAATGCCCAAGCACTTTGTGGTAGTGCTGGTGGTGGATGCCGCCTACCTTGCTGTGTCGAATGCGCATTGAATGTCTGACGCCGTGTGGCGCGCGGAGGCGGTGGAGGGACACGCAATTATGCGGTCGGCGCGCGCCAAGGCACGTGTGCATCGGTGTAGGATGGCGCCTGTCTTACCACGTACTGCTGTAGTGCCTAGCCTGCGGCTCAGGCGCGCTCGCTAGCACTTGCTGTGTTTGTGTGCATACTCTGCCGCGCATGTGCCATGGCCACCCGTGGGCGTGCGGGCATGCGTGACTTGAGCTTTTGCACGCCCACGCTGCAAATACGTAAGCTACTGTGGTGCTCCACAAGTATACACGTGTAATACGTAGCTGGTTACCAGGTGCTGTGTAGTACCTCAGTGGAACCATCGGCTCGCGGAGGCGGTGGAGGGCCTCGCAGCCTTCAAAAGTCCAGAGCAACAGGCAGCTTGCCGCCACAGTTACTTCCCTATCCCGTTGCCCCCCCCCCCCCCGCCTATTTGGCTCCGAAAGTAGGCTGGTCTGCCACAGGGCAGACAACTCCAGAAGTGTCATAATGTGAATTACCGCAGCAGCTGCTGCCGCTGTACACTGAGCATGAATTAACATGAATTAACATCACACACGGCCGCATACTGCTGCTAAGTAGTCCAGCAGACATCTTCTGGCACTGCGTTGGAGCCCTCAGCGCTAAGTAGGATTCTGGCTCCCACAGTGACGGCTGCCACCCCCCAAAACCACCGCCACGCACCCTCCAGGAGCTAGTCCATGAGGCGTACTGCCACCCGGCGCTGCCGCTCAAAATATTATTTGTCACTTGTGCCACATCTCTATGATGGAATCCACGCTTCGGTAGGTGCGAGATTTGCTGCTTCTTGTTAGGCGCTATCTTTGCTTTGTTCGCCCCTTTGCACGGGTCCGCCCAGGGTGACGGCCCCTGCCGGCGAGGAGACCTAGAGTTTATCGCTCCTAGATGAGAGTTTGTATTCTTTGTCACGTGTATTTGTGTACAGGTACTGCCCGGTCTCGCAGCCAGAAGCCCCTCATCCACTAGACCTGGGACGTCTTATTCGGGCGAGGGGTGGGTCTTAAACTCCATTACCTCTGGTATGTGGTGTAAACCTTTTGCACCCTCTGATAGCCCGCAGCAACACCGGCGCCTTTGCTTGCCGCCGCATTTTTGTTTATTTACAACCTACTTCCAGTAACCCCCCCCCCACCGCTCCGCACTCTGCGGGAGCTCGCGTTTTTGGGTGTTGAAATGTGCCGTGGTATGTGAAAGAAACCAAAAAGGTGACTGAGCCCAGGTACTCCTGTGGCTGGGGCAGAAAGCCAGGCCGAAGCCTGTGTGGTGATCTATCCACTTGGTCAGAACCAGCGGCCTATCTATAACGTATACTTCGAGTAGTACTTCAGAGTAATATACTTCAAGTACTAGTAGTACGTTATAAGCCCTGACCCATCTGACCCATCATAACATTCACAACCTACTTCAAGTAACCCCTCACCCCCCCCCCCACCGCTCCGCACCGCTGCAGGAGCTCGTGCATGAAGCGTACCGCTACCTGGCGCTGCCGCTCGACAAGCGCGTCGACTTTGCCACGCGCATGGGCGCGCGCGCGCGCCCGCGCCGCCCGCTGCGCTCCGACGACTGCGAAGCCCGCCCAACTTCAACTGCAACTTCAAGTACAACTTCAACGTCAACTCTGGCCTGCCCCACCACCATCGAAGACGCTGCCCACGACGCAGCAGCCGCGGCGGCGGCGGCGGCGGGGGCGGCGGGGCCCCTGCTGTCGTCGCCGCCGTCGCGCGCGCGCGGGGGCGAGCCACTGCCGAGCCCTGAGCCTTTTGGCGCCGCCGCCGGCGCGGAGAGCGGTGCTCAGCAGACGCTGCACGCGCAACACCGCCAGCAGCTGCTGCAGCTGCCCGGGAAGTCGGAGGCGGGAGGGGGGGGGGGTCTAGACTTTGGCGAGCGGGGAGTGCTTGACAGGGACGGAGGGAGCGACGCGTCTGTCGGCAGTGGGATGCGGCGGTTGAGCGGTGTGGGAGGTTGGGAGGCGCCGGGGCGTGACTCTGCGGCGGCGCCCGCGTATGGGGGGGGAGAGGGCTACCGGCATGCCGCCGCCGCCGCGCCGCGCGGCGTCACCACCTATGTATGAGGGTTGCCTGTACAGAGCCGCTGCTGTGGAAAGTATTTTTGAATTTTTTATGTGTGTGGCTGGTGGGGGGCGTGGAGGCGCGGGTGCGTGTGCTGCGTTTGTTGCCGGGAATGTGGATGTGAGATGTTTTTGTCTCTCGGCTGATGTGTTGTCTGTGATTGCGTTGTGCCCCGCCCTGTGCTTTAGCGCGCAGCGCGGGATGTTTGCATTTGCACTTTGCAATGCCGCCAGGACAGCGTTGTCTGCTTGTGTCTGCTCCCGATGCTGCTTCCGAAAGGTTTTTCGCTGCTGTGACGCAGCAGTCACCTCCATAGCACTACATGTCAGCAGCACCATTGACTGCATCCCTCTGGCAGTCCGTTTTGGATGTAGCAGATCATCTGCTGCAGATGCCTGGCGAATTTGCATCGAAATGGGCCCATTAAGCCGCGTGCGCCGGCGTGCGGTTTGAGGACTGTTCCGGCGTTCAAATGCTGGTGTTTCCCGCTCGAGTTGAGGTCAGAAGGCGGGCGGGGGCTGAGCGGCTCACCAGAGGCTGCGTGCCTAGGACGCAGGCGCGTATGCAGGCGCTGGCGGCTGGCTACGCCACCATCTCGCTCGCCGTTTCACTGCGGCTGGGGGGGCAAAACTGCAGCACCTAGTCGGCCCACAGAACATCGGTGTTGGAGACACAACATTGAAAGTGAGAATTCCGGGTTTGGGCGCCGCTTTGCGCGCGCTGCAGTTGGTGTGCAGGCTCACAACATTCACAGACGATCACCGAGCACCCCCAACACCATGAAGTGCTTCAGCGCCGTCGTCCTCGCCTGCCTGCTGAGCAGCAGCGCCGCCTTCCTGCCCATGCTGAAGCCCTGCGCCAGCACAGGTGAGTGTGTGCGGTTTGCACGACGCGACTGCTCGACTGCGTGTGCAGCGGAGAGGAAGAATCGCTTTGTCTGAACGCGCTGTGGGGAACCTACCAGGTACGGCTGGCTGGCACACAGGTTAGTGCTGACATTGGTGAATATGCTGGCTAGCTCTGACCAGCGAGCGTTACAGCGAGCGTTACACGTCTGCCTCGGTGTGGGCACTGGCAGTTCGCAGATTCATCCGTGTAGTTTCAAAAGCCGATTGGAGGTCTCTTTTCTTGGTCCGAGGTATGGCGATGAACGACCTGCCAAAGTGGCCCACAGCATCGGTGTCCTTACAGTTGTCTGGCCCCGTCGCCAGGGTGGCCCCTCTGGTGGGCCCCTCTGTAGCTGGTTCATTCGCTATGTGCAGCACTTCAAGTTTGTGTTGCACAGCGCATTTCATACCGTTTTTCTTTGACCAGGTGTTAGACCAGTTGGGCACGTCACCCCACAGGCTGCGGACTGGAATTTTTCCCCAGCCGCGGCAGGGAAAAGGGCTTAGCAACCTTTCAGGTTTCTTGCACGCGGCTTTGTTTCTTGGGATCAACACATTCGGTCTGGTGCTTTTCACCAGGTGGACCTGTTGCTTGCCATCAACGTCACAAACAGCTTCAACTTGATGACTGCAACTATTCCAAAACTTGCACTTGCAGGCGTGAGCGCGCGCCGCATGGCGGGCGAGAGCAACCCGCAGGGCGAGCAGTACATGGAGAGGGCCAAGGAGTGGGCCAAGGCCAACACGCACCTCAGCAACGAGGAGCTTGAGCGCGGCCTCAAGGAGGGCAGGCACCACGTCGAGCAGGGCGTGGGCTCGTCCACCGACGTTCGCAAGGAGGCCCAGGTGAGGGGGCTGTAGCAGCTGCGTGTCAGCTTGTGGCAGTTGGTATATGTCAGAAATATTGGAAGGAAAGTCATGTCATTGAAAGGACATTCATGTTAACGCGGCCTCCAGGAGGGCAGGCACCACGTCGAGCAGGGCGTGGGCTCGTCTACCGACGTTCGCAAGGAGGCCCAGGTGTGGGTACAACTTCAAGTTGCCGCTTCGAAGTACTTCGAAGTACTCTTATTAAACTCCGCTTAGAGCGCAGAAAGCCCTGTGCACACGGTGCGTGTTGTGACCAGAAAATCAGACAGGTAGCAAAAAAGCTGGCAATGCTCAGTACTCCAAGGGAAGCCTGGCATGTTGCCAGAGCACTACTCTAACGGATTACAGCCCCATGAAGTACACTTCCGAAGTATTGAAGGACTGGGTAGGCCACTAAGGCACAGCCTCCGCTGGCAGGCAGCAGTGCTGGCATGCCACGTTTGCAAGGGTCACATGCAGTTTTTGATGCGTCAAGGCGGGCATGCGCCTCAGCAACGAGCAGGATCGTCTACCGACGTCTGCAAGCAGGCCAGGTGAGGGTCTTACGTAGTTTTACAGTATTATTTACAGTGTTGCTAGGCCTAAGGCACCAGTGTAGAGTTTGGAAGGCAGCACTGCCGGCATGGCACGCTCACAAGCATCACTGAAAGCTTTTGATGCGCCACGGCCAACACACACCTCAGCAACGAACAGCAAGAACGCGGCCTCAAGGAGGGCAGGCACCACTTCGAGCAGGGCGTGGGCTAGTCTACCGACGTTCGCAAGGAGGCCCAGGCAAGGGGCCCTAGCGCTGCATGTTGGCTTGCAGTGGCAATCTGGTATGCCTGTATTTGTTTCATCTGTCAGAGATGCTGAAAGGAAATTCATGGTGTGGAGGCGCCTCAACATCGCCGTTGCCTTGCCTGCAGCTGCAGGCTCTGCTTGAAGGCCAGAGATTTTGTGCGCAGGCGTACAAGCATGCCACAGGGGCAAGTTGCTCAGAACAGCCTAGGGCTGCCAAACCAAGAGAAGTGTACTACTGTGACAGTAGAACATGCAGTTGAGGCGTCTGCTAACCGCCCAATCATGTAACTGAAACCCGCTGGCGGCTTGTGCTATGTGCGCGCTGAGCAGCCAAATGTGGTGCTACCACCACCGCATACCTGAAGTAATCATTTCTCAGTATGCAGGTACGATAACACGGTGTATGCTGATGATGCATTTTAAAATCAGCTGACCCTCTGCACAACTGTGCCGCCCACACCGCCTCGCTTGCCCCGGCAGGCCTGGGCGGAGGACAAGGTCAAGGAAGTGCTGCTGTCACTGGAGCGCAACCAGTAGGGGCAGTGTGTGCTAGCTCAGTCACAGGTGCATTTCACAAGCACCTGCGCGGCTGAGCAGGGAGGGCAGGCTATCCATGCCAATAAGAGAAAGACACATACCCTGGTGCAGGGCTGCACTTCCCACAGCGGCAGAAGTGAGAGTAGCAGACTGTGTTGAAGCCTGGGCCAGGCAGCACCACCCGCACAGCCCAGAGTGGCAGTTGAACTGCTTCTGCTAGTAGGCACACAAACCCACTAGCGCCCACCAGTTCAGCCACACCGCACCGCATGGCAGAGGCAGGGGCTGGCCCCAGTGTGCAGATGGCGAATGAATGCCACTGAGCAGGGGTTGGCTCATGTGGCCGGTGGCCGACAGGGCTGCCTCACGGGAGCACGGCGATATGCGTGTTGGCCAACAAAACAAACACAGATAGCCAAAGGCAGCGACTCTTCTTGCCCCATCAATTGTCCGCTGGCGGTGGTGGGGTCTGTTGGGCCGCCGCATGCATGCAGCACACATGACGGGAGTGATGAGCACCCTTCGTTTTTGCGTCTGCGCGCGGCTACGCTCGTGCATTGTCTGTCGTGTGCCAGTGGCGCCTGCGCACTGTAGCGCGTACATGTGTATTGCGCATGTGACATGTTTGTGCATGGTACTCTTATTAAACTCCGCTTGGGGCGCGGAAAGCCCTTTGCACACGGTGCTCGTGACCAGAAAAAGGGATCAGACAGGTGTGGCGAAAGAGCTGGCAATGCTCAGTATTGCGTACACTAAGGGAGGGC
>JAULBY010039122.1:0-13840 GCA_032358315.1 Ophiocytium majus | reverse complement strand
TCCCGTGTCCGCATCATCCTGAAGGACAAGGGTGGCCCTGTCATTATGAACAGCCTTTCGTTCATTCTGGCGGAGGCGATGTTTAACACCAGCACCCAGCCCAACTGGGAGCAGAACTTGAAGCATGTCTTCAAGGCCGTCGATGAGCATCTCAAGGAGTTCGCCGCCGAGGCTGCGAAGGTGCCCGATGACGCCGCGTGAGGTGATACCGGCACACATATCAGAGGAGATTGAGATGGAAGTTGAGAATGCACTGAAAGGTCTCATTGCTGGGGCCGCATCAAAAAACAACATCATCCGCCTTACGCGGGAGGAAATAGAAATTGCCGAGGCCCTCGGCATGACGCTTCACGAGTACGCCCGTGGTAAGGCGCAAGTTATGAAGGCACAGGCCGAATACGAGGCGTGGCTTCAAACCCCTGCGGGCGCCGCACACATGGTCAAACTAGAGGCGCAACGCCAGCGCAAGTTGAAGCGTGACCGCGAGTACAGCCGTGCCTACCGCGCCCGCAAACACGAAGAGAAAATGAGGGGGCTGTAATGGCCTCCTTTTATAACGAGATTGACCCCTACGCTGCGCAGTGGCTGCGCAACCTGATCAAAGCAGGACTGATCCCCGATGGCGAAGTCTCCACCCACTCAATTGTCGATCTTCGACCTTCCGATCTTTCAGGATTTGACCAGTGTCATTTCTTTGCCGGGATCGGGGGCTGGAGCCAAGCACTACATCTCGCGGGATGGGCGCCTGATCGTCCTGTCTGGACAGGATCGTGCCCGTGCCAGCCGTTCTCGGTCGCGGGCAAAGGAGCCGGAACAGACGATCCCCGCCACCTCTGGCCCCACTTCCACCGCCTCATTCAGGCATGCCGACCCCCTGTCGTCTTGGGAGAGCAAGTTGCGGGAAAGGCTGGGTACGGATGGTTCGATGGAGTTCGAACTGATCTGGAAGCAACTGGCTACGCCGGGCGGGCGGTCGATATTCCGGCTCTCGCGGTCGGCGCCCCGCACATTCGCCAGCGCCTCTACTGGGTCGCACTCGACATGGCCAACGCCAAACAGCACGGTCACGGACGCGAAACCTCGCCCGCCCATCACGACAGGCAGGAAGGCGACGGACCCGCAGATCAGCACGGCGGACGTGGCGGTTCATCTGTATGCAGCCACATGGCCGACGCCCACCAAGGCGGACGGGGACGGCGGCCACACGATGGGGACGGCGAGCGCGACGGGCAGGCGGGAGGACGGGTCGAAGATCACAGTGTCGCTGCCGGGGGTAGTGAAGATCATCTCGACGTGGCCGACGCCAACGTCTCAGGACTGCGCCAGAGGCACGGGAACAATCCGCCCGCAGGACACGGGCATCCCGCTGCCCCAGAGGGTCGCTCAGGTCATTGGGACGACTACATCTGGGCCGGGGGTTCAGATGGAAAAGCCCGGCGCATTGAACCCTGCATTCCCCTGTTGGCTAATGGGGTATCCAACCGCGTGGGACGCCTGCGCGCCTACGGCAACGCCATCGTCCCGCCCCTCGCGGCGGAAGTCGTCAAAGCCCTGATGGAGACCCTAGATGATTGATGAAATCATTCTCAAGCTTCGCAACGAGTATGCGCGAGGCAACCCGCTCGGTAAGGAGGCCGCTGACCTGATCGAAACATTAGAGGAGAAGGCCAGCGTTCTCTTCGTAGCCAATATCCGGTTGAATAGCCGCGCTTGTCTTGACAGAGACGGTTATGTTGATCGCATCGAAAAGCTGGAGGCGGCGCTGCGGGAGTTGTCCACGGATTGGGACTGCTGCGCTGTATCCAAAAACATGAAACTCATTGCCCGCAAAGCACTGGAGGAGAAAGATGAGTGATGATCTTGTGAAGCGGCTGCGGTTAATTGGAGAAAAGCGACTGCAATGTACAGCTTGCTATAAGTTTATTGACACAGCCGATGAGGCAGCCGACCGCATCGAGAAGTTGGAGACGGCGTTAAAGCACTGCATTAATGCCATACGCCAGTATGAAATGGGAGATGACAGGCCGCGCGGTCCAGCAGGCCCCGTGCGGCCTTGGCTATTGGGGGCGATGGATAATGCCATTCAAACACTGGAGGGGAAAGATGACTGATCTTGCACCTGAACGCATCAAAAAGACGATCTATATCAACATAGGCAAAGATGACATTTATGTTGAAGCGTTCACGACCAAGAAAGCCGCAGACTATTGGGCAAACATCCGCCCGACAAAGCCTGTTGCTCGTTTGAAAATTGAAATCGAATATACGGAGGGGGAGAACTTCGATGTCTGATGATCTTGTGAAGCGGCTGCGCGATGTTGGATATTGCAGCCCGGAAGATGTGGCGGAAGCCGCCGACCGCATCGAGCATCTGGAAAATCGCTGCGCTAATCTATTGGTCGGAAACGGCGCGTTGAACATCCGCATCGAGAAGCTGGAGGCGGCGCTGACGCATATCTACGCATGGTATCCGATTAGCATCGCTGATCCACACCATACAATTGAAGAGATCAGGAAGTTTGCCCGCAAAGCACTGGAGGAAAACGATGACTGAAGCCTCGCGGGTCCAGAAGATGCTCAATGAGCAGAACGCATGGATTGACCAGCTCAAGGGCGAAGTCATGCGACTGAACCTTGAGCTTGTCGGCTACAAGGTCAGGAAAATTCAGTTGGAGGAGGCGCTGCAAGAGGTCGCCAAGATCAACAGCCGCCGCGACCGCTTCAGCTCGGAGATCGACGCGGTGATCGTCAAGGCCCTTGGCGATGCCCCTTGAGCCGATCAGCTTTAAGTGCAGCGCCTGCACGAAGACCTCGGCGGGCGAGCTGGACTTCCGCTACAAGGCCGAGATCCGCAACCGCTGGCCGTGGCGTATCCACGTCGAGCATGAATACACGAACGAATATGCTCAGTGTGAGCATTGCGGCGCCGTCAATCACGTCTGGCCCGAACATTCCGTTGATCTGAAATGGGAGAAGGTGGGATGAGCAAGCATTGCAAGGGTTGTGTTTATCTCAATAAAGGGAGCGCAGGCACCAAGTATGAGGAAGGCTGGTGCATCGTCCATTCCAACATCGTCAAGAAGGCGCGCAGCCTCTGCATCCTGCGCGGGTCGAAGAAGGAGAAGGATCAATGATCAAAGCAACAACCCGCCGGGGCTTCCTCACCGGCATGGCGTCCCTGTTCGCGGCGCCCGCCATCGTCAGCGCCCAGAACCTGATGCCCGTGAAGGTCATCCCGTTCGACCCCTACATGCTCGTCAGGGGCCGCGACCTCGTCACCGGCGAGTGGGTCGAGACCAAGCTTATGGAGACGGCAGGAGATCCCTTCGCCTTCCTGAACGAGGGCTTTTACGGGCGCCTCGGCCTTGCCACCAATCGCATGTCCATGTCCGGTCTTCAGACAGCGGCCATCGAGAGCAGGGCGGATGAGAAGGCCATGCGGTTCTTCCAGCACCATGAGCCGCAGGCCTTCCGCCTGCACCATGAGGCGGAACCATTCGCCCATCAAATCATCGGTCAAGGGCGCGATAACCGCTGCTACATCATCCCGAAGGACTTCGTCTGATGCGCCTCAAACAAGTCTCCAAGCGCCGCTGGAAGGCCCGCCTGAAGCAGGGGCGGTGGGTGCCCCGCCTCGTCATCGAACGCTGGTCCCTGACCGCCCCAGACGGCTACAAGCTGGTCTGGCACCCCACCGAAGACTTCATCAAAGTTGCCTTCCCGCTGTTCAGTTCATACCGCCCCTACCACCCAGACGACACGAAAAGGGCATGGAATGGGGAATAAGCGTTGCGGAGGATATGCGGAGGTTAAATCTCCCAGAAAACCGGGATAAAACAGACATCCTCCGCACCACCTCCGCACTTCCTCCGCAAAGTTCAAAATTTGCGGAACTTACTAGGGGTTAACTACCATAGTAGGTAAAACCCTGCCTCCGCAGGGATGGCGGAGAACGGTAGGGTGAGGCGGGGTGTCATGGAACCCCGCCACACACCGGGAGGTTGAGAGCCGTAGTTGCGCGGGATCGGCCCTGCGCTGTCGCTGCGGGCCTCACCCGCAAGATAGGGACGAAGGACGATTGACGGAAGATTAAAAAATAGCTTAGAGTTACGTTCCCAACTTACGGAGAATGGGCATGGATCACATAGAAATCGGTGGGAAGAAGATGCGCTGGACGGATGGCCAGCGGGAGGTTGCCCGGAGCGGCGAATGGATCTTGCACAGCTCGGCGGCCTCACCGTGCGGACGGTTTCAGAATTACAAGCTGTACCGTGACGCTAAGGCGGCGCCCAAGAAGGTGTTCTACCTTGGGTACGATCTTGAGGCTGGCGAGCTGTGCTACCTCCACGATGTCATCGTCCTTCAGGAGCATTATCAGGGCATGGCAGAGTGGGTCGTGGCGGTCATCAAGGGCGAGCCTGCAAAGGCGCCTACGTTCAAACCTTGGAACGGCATCGGCAAGGAGACGCGGAAGGCGGTCGGGTCGATCCTTAAAGATCAGACCGTGGCGCACATGTTGGCCCTCTTGCAGGCGCATTGGATGATGGGGCGCCCGCTTTCGTCATATCCCCAGACACGCAATCAAGGTCGCTATGCCGCCAGCGTCTTGTCTGAGGAGCTGGGCGTGTCCAAGGCAGATCTGGAGGAGACCATTGGCCACCTGTTCTCCAAGGGCGTGATCGAGCATGCCGTCTTTGACAAGTCTACCAAGCTCAAGGGCATCCGTGTCGTGAAGGTGGTGACCAATGGCTAAGGCGCCCAAGAAGCATGACTTCAAGCCGTGGCCCAAGGGCACCCGCACCCACTTCGGTGTCCCCACGACCGACAGGGACTTCCCCGATTGGCACGTCACCCCCGGCACCTACATTGCCGGTCGGGAGCATCTGGACGACCTCGACATGCTGGCCATCCAGATGGAGGAGAAATGGGGCAGGGATCGCCTGCGCCTCCTTGTAGATCGCGATCTGCGTGAAAGGTTTGACAGGCAGCGGTACAAGACCAATCAGGCGATCTGGAAGGGGAACTTGCAGGACGTGAAGATTGAGGCCGACCGGATGATGAAGGCGTGGAGGGCTCTGGATCGGGCTGCGGAGGCCGCTGGGGCTCATTTGCTGGCGCCGGAGGTATGGGAGGCCGTCACGCCTGACGGAACGGTCGTGGCGGTCGTTAAAAACGATGTGGATGCGCGTCTGGTTGTGGCGCAGGGCAGACACGTCGAGGTCTACACGATGTCAGAGGTAGGTAGGCTTCTGGCTAACTATCCGACGCTGGCGGCGGTGAAGGCCTCCTTCCCCGGCGCTCAGGTGGAGCGGGTCTCAGGGCCTCCCAGAGATCCTCTGGACGCCATCCCCGACAGCAAGGCGCCGATTGACGACGCGATCCCCTTCTAACGAGAAAGGGCCGGGGTACGCTGAACCAGCCCCCGGCCCTCCATAGCCTGACAGCACCCCCTCGGGCGTCAGGCGATCCGCAATGCGAGGACGATCTTGTCTTCGACCCATTCCATCGAGAGCAGGCCCTCAAGGATGCCCTCCAGCACGATCCCTGCGGAGAGGGGTATGGGAGCCCCGGCCATCCAGAGCTGGACCGTCCTGCGCGTCACACCGGTGACGGTGGCCACGTCGGCGGAGGTGAAGTCGAGGGCCTCCATGACTTCCTTGAGCTTGTCGGCGTTCAATGTGTCATCTCCAGAAGTGCGGCCCGTGCGGAGGCCTGTGAGTGGGCATGGCGAAGATCGCCGTGTGTGGTGAGGGCTCGCCAGATAGGCTTGCCCTTGCGCCTCATGGAGCCCTTGGCGATCCATCCTATCAGGCGGTCGAAGTAGAAGACGGAGAAGGTGCCGTCAGGGTTCAGGGACGTGTGGACGGGGTGCGGCATCACTCGCCCTCCTTTTCGTCGTCATCGAAGATCCCGTCGAGGTAGGTGGCGTCTTTCTTCAGGGCCTTGATGTCCTCTTTGAAGTCCCACTCCTCAATCAGCTTCATCAGGCACCCCACGATGGCCATCGCGCGCGGGGCGTTGACCATGAAGCCCGTGATGGTCTCATCGTTCTCAATGCGCAGCATGTAGCAGTCGGCGCCATAGGGCTGGGCGATGGTGAAGCGGTCGCCATCGAAGTCCTCAAGGTCGAGGATGTAGTCGATGCCGTCGCCCGCCTCGGCGTCTTCCGCCATCTCTCTCAGGTTCTTCATCATCTTTTCAAATTCACTCATGGGAGCCTCCGTGGGGGAAATAGAGGGGGGTATTTCCCCCCTCCGATGATCAGTCGCGAGCCATGTGAGGGATGTCGAGGGACATCAGGTGGGCCTCGTCGAGGGTCTGGGTGGTCCAGACGCGCTCCATGCGGATGATGTCATAGTTCTCGCCGGTCTGGGCCTTGGCCGCCTCGGCAGACTTCTTGGCCTCGTAGAGGGTCTCAAGCTTGCCGATGCTGCGGACGATGCTGCGGTCTTTGGGGACGACGTAGTACATATCAATTCTCCTTCAGGGGGTTGGTGGGGGTCGAAGCCCCCGTTGGATTAGGCCGCCTTCTTGACCTTCTTGGCCTTGATGCGGACGACGGGGTAGGCGGCGCCCTCGGTCTTGCAGGCGTCGATCTGTTCCTGCGTCAGGAACTGAAGCAGGAGCTTCTCGTTGATCGAGGAGCGGGACTGCACGGCAACGTCGAGGTCGGCGGTCTCGCCTTCAAGGAAGCCGTAACCGCCGACGATGGCGACGACATCAGCTTTGGCGGCCTTGAGGACGGTCTCGGCCTGATCAGCTTGCGCCTTGGCGGCGAGGAACACTTCGACGGCGGCGACGGTGTTGGAAGCGGTCATATCAATCTCCATCAAGTTGCGGTCTCTATCTCGACCGTGATTGAACCTTACAGCGAAACTATTTCGCCTGTCAACTGGGGTGGAGAAAATAATTCGCCACCCCTTGTGGACAACTTAGATCTTCACATACTCGCTAGGGTCCAGCGCGAAGGGGGCGTCCATTGAGCCGACCAGATGACCTTGAATGTAGACGGCCTCGATATATTCGGCCTCGTCAGGCGTCTGCATCGCGACGATCTCCATGAGGTCGCGGGCTGCAACCTCCGAGTAGGGGTCGGCGCCAAGGACGTGATCGACGATGGCCTCGCACATCTGGTCATACAGATCGACGCCGATGGCGGAGAAGTGGAGGGAAGGGGTGTTTTCGCCGAGGGTGTAAAAACGGAAGTCCATGTCAATCTCCATCAGGGTTGGGGTGGGAGGGGCCGAAGCCCCCGGCATCAGGCGTAGGTGCGGGGGCTCTTGATCTTCCAGACTTCGAAGATCGGGTTGCCCTCGGCATCTTCGTCGATGACGATATGCGCCACAGTCTTGAGGACGAGAGCGGCGCGGTCGCCATCGGTCGTGAAGACCCGGTGGGGGAAGCCGGGCCAGACGTTGCCACGGTCGCCAGCGGGGCGGTTGCTGTACTCGAAGCAGACCTTGCCGACATCGAACGAGCCGAGGAGGCGGGGCTGGGTCATTCCGGGCTGGTTGTAGTAACGGGCGAAGGCCATGTCGATCTCCAAAGGCTGCGGTCATCAGCGACCGTGGATTTACAATAGGCGAAGAAAATTCACCTGTAAAGGGGGGTACGAAAATAATTCGCACCCCACCCTGTGGATAACTCAGGCCTTCTGCTTTGGGCGGGAGATGATGGTCTGCTTCACGCCATCGCGCTCGCCATGCTCCTTCACGGTCGCCTTGACCGAGATCTTGTCGCCCTTCGCCGCGAACTGGCCATCGGCGTTGTAGAGGCTCCCAGCGCCCTTGTAGACGACCACGTTGCCATCGGCGTCCTCCATGACGAACACGTTGGTGATGCCGAACTGGGTCTCGAAGTCAGTCACGAAGCGCACGGTCAGGTCAAAGTCGCGGCGCTCGCCGACCGTGCCCACATGGACCTTGGTGAGGGCCTCGGCGCGATACTGAGCCTTACGCTCGGCGTTCTTGGCGATGATCGAGCGCACCGCCAGACCCTGCTTCTCGGTCAGGCCGCCGAAGGTCTGAAGGCCAGCCCAGCAGGCGTCGATGAAGGAGGCTTCCTCCATGCCGCGACCAAAGCGCGCCCAATGCGACACCTGAGCGTCAGACACGCGGGTCTCGACGAAGTCGATGATGGCGTCAGCATCTGCGAAGAGGGCGGCGAACTTGCGGGCGCCGGTCTTGCGACGGTTCGCGGCAATGTTGCGCTCGATGGCGGCTTCGTAGGCGGCTTCGTTTTCGATGAACAGGGGCATATCAATCTCCATCAGGTCATCAGTGACCGTAGAAACAGAATAGGCGAAGAAAATTCACCTGTAAAGGGGGTTACGAAAATAATTCGCACCCCACCCTGTGGATAACTCAGAGAATGATCTTCTGGTTGAAGGCGAGCGCGAGCTGGATGGCGGCGCCGCGATTGATCGCCCTGCCCACCTTCAGGGGGCCGTTGAAGATCAGCCCCAACAGGCGCCCGCGCTCATAATTCCACTGGCCATTAGCGTCGTGATCATAGGCGTCGTATCGGATCGGCTTGCCCGCCTGCGCCTCTTTGAAGCCGGTCGAGAAGGCGGCGGTCTGCATGATGCCGAGGATGCCGGTGTTCTTGGTCTTCATTTGCTTGAGCATATCAATCTCCATCAGGGGGGAAATAGAGGGGGGTAATTCCCCCCTCCGGGTCAAAAATTGTAATCGTAGAAGCGGCGGGGCTGATTGCACATGTCGTAGCGGTTGCCCCAAGTGTCACGCCATCCCTTGCGCCCAAGGCGGATGCGGACAATCCGGTTCTCAGGGTTCGAGGTGATGGTCCATTCCTGCGCGCCCTGATTGGCGAAGTGACCGACGAAGCCGCCGGGGGCGAAGCCCATGTCGGCCTCGGGGTTCGAGCGCACAGCGTCCATCTCGCGGATGTCTACGGTTTTGCCGCTGACGTGGCGCACGACTTCGAAGGGGGTGATGTCAGAGTAGCCGACTTGGTTTGCGAAAGCGTTGGTCATGTTCATCTCCATCTGCAAATCAATCAGGTCATCAGCGACCGTGATTAATCTTGTAAACGAAGAAATTTCGCCTGTCTATAGCGTGGGAGCCCTGTGGATAACTTTTTTCAAAAATAATTTCTGTGGGCTTCGGAACGCCCGGAAATCCGGCGCATTGACCGGACCAGCGAATTGCGAGACACTATGCGCCTTGTTGATATCAGGAGGGGTAAGCATGACTGTGAACAATCAGATCGCCACCATCGTCCAGCGCATTGAGAAGATGGAAGACGAGAAAACAGCGATTTCTCTCGACATCTCAGAGATTTACAAGGAAGCCAAGGGCAACGGGTTCGACGTGAAGATCCTCAAGAAGGTCGTCGCGGAGCGCAAGAAGCCCCAGCACGAACGCGCTCAGGCTCAGGAGATCTTCGATCTCTACATGAGCGCGGTCGAGGGCTTCGATAAGACGCCCCTCGGCGCCTATGCGAGCGCGCACTCCAGCGCCGTTGGCTCCATCCCCGAGGCTAAAGACTGATGGTCAAGAAACCAGTCCCCGCGAACAAGCCGCCGAGTGCGTCCGCGCGCCCGGTGGGTCGCCCCTCGTCTTACACGGACGAGATCGCTGACATCATCTGCGACCGGATGATCAATGGCGAGAATTTCTCGCAGATCTGCTCCGATCCGGTGATGCCGTCGCGCGCTGCGTTGTATCGGTGGAGAGCGTCTCGCCCCGATTTCGATGCACGGTGTGCGCGCGCGCGCGAGGCTCTCGCCGACTTTCTGCTCGACAAGATCGAGGCGATGGCCGACGCGACGACCGAGGAGAACGTGAACTCGCAGCGGCTCAAGATCTCGACTGCGCAGTGGCGGGCGGAGAAGATGGCGCCCCGCACCCTCGGCCCGCGCGTCAACACCGAGATCACCGGCGGCGCCACGGTCCATGTCCAGCACACGACCGTGGACGTGCGCGTCCTGACGCCCGAGGCGCGGGAGGCCTTCAAGCAGGCCTTGCTGGCCGCCAAGACAATCGAGCATGACCCGAGCGAGGGGCAGGCATGATGCTGCGCCTTGACCCACCCTTGCCCGTCCAGACGCCCCGTGGCCCCGGTCTGGCCCACGTCCTGATCGACTACGGCGCCGAACACGATCTAGTCTGGGTCGTCTTCCAAGATGACGGCGAATGCTGGTCATGGCGCAATCAGGACATCCGCGCTCAGGCCAACGTCACGATGGGGAGGAAGATATGACTGACCAGCCCATGATCGTCCGCTGCGGCTTCCATCACACCTTCGGCTGGCTGCGCCGCCGGGAGAAGGACGGTCGGGACGGCTATTGCTACGAGGCACCCGATGGTGACCTGATCTACTCGGCGATGTTCCATCACGAGAAGGCTATGCTATTGTACGAGATGGTAGACCCCGAGACGGGGGACCATTACCTCGTGGATCAAGTCGGATCGGATTACTGATGGGCCGCTTCATTGAGTTCGATGGCCAGAAGATCGACGTGGATCGCCAGCTCTGGGAGATCGCCAAGGCGGAGGCCGAGGAAGATCTCGTCGAGTTCACCAAGCAGGCGTGGCACACCATAGAACCCGGCGCTCCGTATGTGCATGGATGGCATGTCGATCTGATCGCAGCCCATCTCATGGCGATAACCGATGGCGTCGAGCTGGAAGAAGGTCGGCCTTACAATCGCCTGCTCGTGAATGTCCCGCCCGGCACGATGAAGAGCCTACTCGTCAACGTGCTGTGGCCCAGTTGGGAATGGGGGCCGCGCAACATGCCCCACCTTCGCTATGTCTGCGCCGCCCACAAGATCGAGAACCTCTCGGCCCGTGACAGCCGCCGCATGCGCCAGCTCATCACGTCCGACTGGTATCAGGAGCGGTGGGGCGACCGGGTGAAGCTGGCTCGCGATCAGAACGAAAAGCTGAACTTCGTCAACTCGGCGAGCGGCTTCAGGATCGCCACGGCCATCACAAGCTTGACTGGTATCCGTGGCGACAGGGTGATCATCGACGACCCGCACAGCGTGGACAGCGCCGCGTCCGAGGCCATGCGCGAGACCGAGGTGAACACCTTCCTTGAGGCCATCCCGACCCGTCTTACGAACCCGGTCGAGAGCGCCATCATCGTCATCATGCAGCGCCTGCACGAGGCTGACGTGAGCGGCACGATCCTCGACAAGCAGCTCGGCTATGATCACGTCATGCTGCCCATGCGCTATGATCCGACCCGCGCTCGGCCCACCCTGCTCGGCATCGAAGACCCGCGTCAGGAGGCAGGCGAGCTGCTCTTCCCCGCCCGCTTCCCCATCGAGGTCGTGGACCGCGACGAGCGGTCGATGGGGCCATATGCGACCGCCGGGCAGCACCAGCAGGAACCGGCGCCCCGAGGCGGCGAGGTCATCAAGGCCGCATGGTGGGAACTCTGGACAGAGGAGGGTTATCCGCCTTTCGATTTCATCCTCGCCAGTTTGGACACGGCTTACACGTCCAAGCAGGAGAATGACTTCAGCGCATGCACGGTGTGGGGCATCTTCTCCAGCGATTACTCGGCCATGCGGGCGGAGAACTTCGTCAATGCCCGTGGCCGCTTCAAGAGTAGCGCCGACGAGGCCGCCCGCTTCGACGAGGGCGTTCGCATCCGCGACATGCTGGACCATAACCCCGAGAGCGTCCCCCGCGTCTTCCTGATGGGCGCGTGGCAGGAGAAGCTGGAGCTGTCCGCGCTGGTGGACAAGGTCGCCAAGACCTGTCGCAAGTTCCATGTGGACAAGCTCCTCGTCGAGGGCAAGGCGTCTGGCCTGAGCGTGGCGCAGGAGATCCGGCGCCTGCACGGCAACGAGGACTGGGGCGTCCAGATCATCGACCCCAAGAGCCTCGACAAGCTGGCGCGCGTCTACTCCATCCAGCATCTTTTCTCCGAGGGCATGATCTATGCCCCCGACCGGACTTGGGCAGACATGGTCATCCGCCAGTGCGAGATCTTCCCGAAGGGGAAGAACGACGATCTGGTGGACACCGTGAGCCAAGCCCTGCGCCACCTCCGCGAGACAGGCTTGCTGGTCCGGGCGCCAGAGCGTATGGCTGAGATCGACGCCGGGCGCCGCCATGTCGGCAAGGCGCCTGCCCCGCTTTACCCGATCTGAGGAACCAAGATGATCCCCTGCAACGCCATCGTGGACGTGATCCGCGAGCCCAACCTGATCGGCATGGGCGCCTTCCGGGTCGAGGTCTGGGGGCGCGAGCCCCACGATTATGTCCGCGTCTATACGATCAATGCGGCTTCTGATACACTTGCGGCCCAAGAAGGCCTCCGCCGCTTCAGCGAGGAGATCTCCCTGTTGTTGTCCAAAGAGGGCTGACCATGCCGCTTCCCGGCCTCGCGCCTCAGAACATTCGCCTCCCCGGCTTGCCCGAGGCGGCGATCCCGACGCCCGAAGTCGTGATCGTGCAGGATGACGGGCCTGAGCCCGAGATGAACGATAACGACCCGGTGCTGCGCATCGAGCATGATGACGGCTCGGTTTCAATCAGCATCGACGGCAACAGCCTGACCGACCGCCCCGGCAAGGCCAAGGGTGGCTGGTTCGACAACCTTGTCGAGGACATCGACCAAGGGGCGCTGGGCCAGATCGCCGACGATCTCCTGCGCGGGATCTCCGACGACATTGAGAGCCGCCGGGAGTGGATCGAGGGCCGGGCGACCGGCATCAAGCTGCTCGGCCTGAAGCTGGAGATCCCCGGCCTCGGCGGGTCCGCTGACGGCGCCCCGGTCGAGGGGATGAGCCGGGTGCGCCACCCGCTCCTGCTTGAGGCCGTCCTGCGCTTTCAGGCCAATGCCCGCTCGGAGCTGCTCCCGACCGATGGCCCCGTGAAGATCCGCGACGACAACACCGCCGCCACGCTGGACGAGGATCAGCTCGCCGATGCGCTTGAGCTGGACCTCAACCATTACCTGACGGTGACGGCGTCCGAGTATTACCCCGACACCGACCGCATGCTGCTCATGCTCGGCTTTGGCGGCACCAGCTTCAAGAAGGTCTACTTCTGCCCCCTGCGCGGGCGCCCGGTGTCCGAGAGCGTCGATGCCGATGACCTGATCGTCAACAACGCCGCGACTGATCTGCGCAACGCGAAGCGCATCACGCACCGCTCAATGATGCGCTCATCGACCCTCAAGCGCCTCCAGATCCTCGGCGTCTATCGCGATCTGGATCTGCCGATGGCGAAGGAGCAAGACCTCGACGCCGCGCAGCGCGAGGAACGCTCGGTGCAGGGCATCTCGGCTGGCAGCTTCCGCCCCGAAGACCGCGACCGCGAGATCTACGAGTGCTATTGCGAGCTGGACATCGACGGCTTCGAACACAAGTACAAGGGCAAGGTCACGGGCCTTGAGATCCCCTACCGGGTGACCATCGACGTGTCCTCCCGCGAGATCCTGTCCATCGTCCGCAATTATGACGAGTGCGACGAGGAGCTGCCCGAGGCGCGCACGAACTTCGTCAAGTACACCTTCGTCCCCGGCCTCGGCTTCTACGATATCGGCCTGCTTCATATCCTCGGCAACACGACCAACGCCATCACGGCTGCGTGGCGCGAGATGCTGGACGCGGGCATGTTCGCGAACTTCCCCGGCTTCCTGATGGCGGACACGGGCGCCCGTCAGAACACCAACATCTTCCGCGTTCCGCCCGGCGGCGGCGCTCTGGTGAAGACCGGCGGCATGCCGATCAGTCAGGCCATCATGCCCTTGCCCTACAAGGAACCCGGCGCCGCCCTGATGAACCTCGTCAACAACATGGCCGAAACGGGAATGAGGATCGGCGGCACGAGCGAGAGCCAAGTCGGCGAGGGCA
>JAULBY010039111.1:0-13843 GCA_032358315.1 Ophiocytium majus | reverse complement strand
ACACAGGCTTCGGCCTGGCTTTCTGCCCCAGCCACGAGAGTACCTGGGCTCAGTCACCTTTTTGGTTTCTTTCACAAGGAGCAATGGACACTGCCCACCCACACAGCTAAATGAGAGCATATGCGGGCTCGCCGGCACGGGCAGCATGTAGCGGCATGCGGCGTGGGGTGCCCCCCGTGTGGGCTGCAGCCTGTGGTGGCAACAAGTCCGCAAACTTCAACTTCCAGTGATAGGACAGGGCTTATCTTATACTTGGGTACTAGTGGTACATTTTACATACAACAAGGCGTACTTCTGTGCCCAGTAAAGCATTTTTATACTTGTAGCAGTATTTGGCGCATATGCCTCATAAATACGTGCATAAAAATACGTTGTACGCTGTATTGAAGCGCGTTTTACGGCAAACTTGGAATTCCAATGAAATTTGAACGCTGTGGCCCATCACTCTATGGAACTTTCAATGGATCAGTTCAAGTTGAAGTTGCTCACCCACGAGCAAGGTTCCGCGGCAAACTCCTGTGCGCGCGCTTCCTGTTAACTTCAACTACAAGTCACCCACTTCAAGTGCAAGTTGCAGTTGCTCACCCAAGAGCGAGGTTCCGCGGCAAACTCCTGTGCGCGCGCGTCCTGCAGCTCCTGGCCTGTCAGCCCCAGCAATGCCAGCCTGTTATTGGGGAAAAAGGGCAGCAACGCAACTTCAACATAAGTATCCACAAACTTCAACATCGCCTCCTGCAGCTCCTGGCCTGTCAGCCCAGCAAGGCCAGCCTGTTGTTGGGGGAAAAGGGCAGCAACGCAATTTCAACATTAGTGCCCATAAACGTCAACATTGGTGCCCACAAACTTCATCATAGGCAGAGAGGGAAATGACCTGCGTATTCCGTGGGTACTATGCCGCTTGCACGTGCTGCTGCATACCGGTAGTAACTGTCGCGCTGTGCCAGGTTGATTGTCACCTGGGTGTATACAAAAATTGGAAAACCGCACATTTTTCGGTCATTTCAAGTGTGTGACGACATGTGTTTAAGGTACACCTCTGAAGTACTTCTACGTCTACTAGAGGTATAGCAAACATGCATGTACATGAAAAGCTCACAAGCGGCTACCTTGAAGAATTTGTTTACAAACTCATGCATCACGTGAAATTGAGACACACCTCATGCAGCGTCGGTGCTGCCAGCACACAGGCAGCAACAGAACTTCAACTTGAAGTGCAGCACACATTATTTTATGCCGCCACGCCTTGAGTGGCAGTGCGTCATGAGCATGTGCCACCTGCTGGCAGCGTAGCTGGTGCTTTAGCGGATCAAGCCGAGCAGGGTTGCTGCCCTCCTTGCAGCCTGTGCTACAGTGTCAATTTCCTGTCGGTGGTTGCGCAGCTGCTTAGCTGGAGCACGACTTCGACTTGCAGTAGTGTGACAGACACACACACACAAGCTGACTGGGAGCGAGAGCGCGTTACCTGTCGACAGCGTAGCTGGTGCTGCAGTGGTTCAGCGCGACGCTGCACTCTGGTTGTCAGCTGCGCTTCTAGCCTGTGATACGTGCACTCATATTACTGGTAGTACTTCAGTGTGTCAGTTACAGCATACCTGTCGACAGCATATAGAGGTGCTGTAGTGGCTGCGCCCATACCACTGCGGCGCGGTCCGTCGCAGCAGCGCTGACTCTGTGGTACTTCGAAAATACTTCATTTTATCAGCGCAGCATACCTGTCACCAGTGTGACACTACTGTAGCAACTTCAGTCTGTCAGTCACAGAGTACCTGTTGACAGCATAGGAGGTGCTGTAGTGATTCAGCCCATACCACCGCGGCGCACTCCGTCGCAGCAGCGCCCCCCCCCCCCCCTACGCCAGCACCCGCCCCCCAAACCCCTACACTACTGTGTACTACTGTAGTACTTTGGTGTGTCAATTACCTGTCGGCAGCATAGCTGGTGCAGTTGTGATTGAGCCCAAACCAATGCGGTGCAGTCCGTCGCAGCAGTGCTTCCCCCCCCTACGCCAGGACCCATCCCCTACACTAGTGTATACTACTGTAGTAGTAGTTTTATTTATACTTGAAGTATGCACTTGTGGGCATGCAAGAGCCACAGGGTGTTGTGTGGGGAACACACCTGGAGAGGTTGGGTCTGCTATGAACGGTGGGTGGCCATGTAACGACGCGCCAAGTAAGCTATGCACAACCTACTACAGCGCCCTCAAGCGCCCGCAGCGCTGAGGGGGCGTAGTAGTACTTCGGTGTGTCAATCACCTGTCGACAGCGTAGAAGGTGCTGTAGTGATTGAGCCCGAACCACTGAGGCGCAGTCCGTCGCAGCAGCGCTGACTCGTCGCGCGTGAAAGCGGGCAGACGGGAGCCCAGCGCCTCCACCATAACCTCTGGGTACCGCCCGAAGTACACCGGGTCAGCAAACCAGCCCACCTGGAATTCCACTGCGCGGCACGCGTTGAGAGCATTGAAGAAAGGGTGCACGAGCGGCGTGCAAGTCAATGCCTGCGACCTTGCAGCAAGCGCGTGTTGGAGGCCCGGCTTAGGTGCTCTCGGAGGTCAGCGTGCCAGCCCACCTGGAATTTCACTGCGCGGCAGGCGTTGAGAGCATCGGGGAGGGCGCGCAAGTCAGCGAAGTACTTTGATGTACTTGCATATGTTTTTTTGTACTTTCAAAAGTACTTTTAAGTACTTTCAAAGGTATTTTTGAGGGACCGCAAACCAGCCCAGCTGGAACTCCACTGCGCGGCAGGCGTCGGGAACGTAACATTGAAAGCGCGCGCAAGTAAACAAGTTACTTCAAGTGCTGCGAAGTACTCTAAAAAATTACTTCAAAAGCACTTATTTCGAAGTTTAGGTAATTCAAACAAACTTATAAATACTTCGAGGGTACTCATAAATACTTCTGAAGGTACTTATAAGTACTACTAGTCCAGTCCACCTGGAATTCCACTGCGCGGCCGGCGTTGAGAACGTAACATTGAAAGGGCGCGCAAGTGAGCAAACTACTTTGAAGTACTTTCAAAAGGTACTTCAAACGTACTACTTATTTTGAAGTATGATTTATTCAAAAGTACTTATAAGTACTACTAGTCCAGTCCACCTGAACCTCCACTGCACGGCAGGCGTTGGGAGCGGAGCATTGGCGAGGGCGCGCAAGTAGACTTAGTGATTTGAGGTACTTTCACAAAGTATTTCTGCAATACTTAGAAGTACTTCAGAGGTAGTTAAAAGTACCAGCCCACCTAGAACTCCACTGTGCGGCAGGCGTTGAGAACAAGGCATTGGGCAGGGCGCGCAAGTAGGCAAAGTATTTCAAGTACTTTCAAAGGGACTTCTGAAGTACCTAAAGTACTTCAGAGGTACTTAAAAGTAACAGCCCACCTGGAACTCCACTGCACGGCAGGCGTTGGGAACGTAGCATTGGGGAGGGAGTGCAAGTTAACAAAGTACTTCGAAGTCTTCGAAGTACTTTTGACAAGCACTTCAGAGGTACCTAAGAGTCCTTTAATAGTGCCAGAAGTACTTGAAGTACTTGGCAGTACTTGAGAACATCGGGAAGGGCGCGCACACAAACAAAGGACTTTAAAGTACTTTCAAAAAGTATTTCAAAGGTACGGACGGTACTTAGGGGTGTACTTCAAAAGTACTTAGAAGAACTTGAGAACGTTGGGGAGCGCGCGCAAGGAGGGCGTGCATCAGCGCCTGCGGGTTTTGCAGCGGGTGTGCGGCAGAGTGTGGTGGCCTGGCTTAGCTGCTCTTGGAGGTGCGTTGGTGGTGGAGGTGTGAGCGTGGTCAGCACCGGATAGCCCGCATTATGCATTCATATGCATTCATTCATTCATTCATTCATTCATCCCATGTGCATTCATTAGCGAGTACGCACACATTGGACAGCAGAGGTTCGTTGATCATGTGTAGGGATGGGTCACAGCGTTAAATGCATTGTACCAGAATTAAGAAATAGTACTTCCCGAACTACAGCATATTTCTCCGCATTTCTACGCCCAAAAACGCAATATACGGCGCATTTGGCGTATAACTATGTCCATTTAAATCGTTACACGCCATGTGCACATACGCGCGTATAGTGCGAAGTCCACACGCTGTGACCCATCACTCATCATGTGCCATGACTCACTGTAACACGTTGCAGCTGCCACATTCTCCGCTGACCTGTTGATGTAAATAGGATACGCCATATGCACATACACGTACTGTAGTAAAATGCTAAGTTTATACGCTGTGCCATGACTCACCGTATCGCGTTGCGGCCGCCACATCCTCCGCTGACCCGGTGAGCGGCTCCGCCCAGTCTGCATTCAGAGTTATGCCGACCTGCGCATGGCAACATTGGCATTTCGCAATGGCATTTGCCAGTGTTGGCATGTCGCAATGGCATGCTCCCCAGCATTGGCATGGCGCAATGGCATGCTCCCCAGCATTGGCATGGCGCAATGGCACGCTTTGCGGCATTTGCATGTCGCCATGGCATTATTCAGCATTGGCATGTGGCAGTGGCATGTTCCAGCATTTGCATGGCGCAATGTGCCAGCAAAGCGGGTACTGGTGTGTATGCACCGCCACTCCCCGCCAGCAATGGCATGCTTTCCAGCATTGGCATGGTGCGATGGTATGCTTTCCAGCGTTGGCTGTCACAATTGGCATTTTCCAGCGTTGGCATGGCGCAACGTGCCATTGGTGCAGCAGGTGCGTATGCACCGTCATGCTCCGCCAGCTTGCACGCATGGACGACTGGTGGCGTGGTATGCCAGGCGTTGCATTGGCATTCACACAATGTCATCATTGCCCGTCAATAGTCATAACAGAAGTGACGCCCTGCTGGCCGGTGTCGGCATGGGCGCTCATCAACGCAGTCGCCGGCATACAGTGGTTGCGCTACAGGTATAAGAAGTACATATGTGACATACATAAAGGCACACTATACAAGTGGTACTTCACAAGTACTTCTTGAAGTATATATATACACGCACACACGAGTACAATAGTGATTGCGTACGTGCATGTCGTGCATGTACAGAAGCATGGGAGAAGATGGGGAACTGCTCTGCGACACACCACACATTTCAAAAATCGGAGCAGTGCAGTGACCCACTCAGGCGCATACCAGTGCCACAGGCGCAGACCGGCAGAAACACTGTGCCTGCAGGCGTATGGCGCTCACTGCGGGCGCACCAGGCTCCACTATCACAGCACCACTGTCAAGGCCAAGCATCGCGGTGGGCACCGCAACAGCACACGCAGCAGCACTACTCGTAGCATTTTGGCAGGGGGGGCAAGCGTGACAGGTGAGGTGCCTACCGATCCGCCCTGGGCACTGGCATATTTGTCCAGGTACAAAGCCGCCGCCTGCCGCCAAGCGTATGCCCGATGAAAAGCGGCAGAGTGTGGACCACACACACAAGTGGCAGCAGCAGCAGCAGCGGTGGCAGAGGCGGTGGCGGCAGCAGCGGTGGCATTGGCGGTGGCGGCAGCAGCAGGAGTGGCAGCGGCGGCAGCAAAGGCGGCAGTGGCGGCGGTAGCACAGGCGGCAGCGGCAGCGGAGACGGCGGCGGCAGCAGCAGCAGTCAGATGGCGGGCGCGGCAGCGGCAGCGGCAGGGGCGGCGGTGTCGGCAGTGGCAGCGGCCAGCAGCAGCCGCCAGAGCAGCGGCGGCAGCGGCAGCGGCGCCAGCGGCAACATCAAAACATGTGGTGTCCTTGAAAATACAAATCAAGAGCGCCTGCATGCCGCTGCACTGTGCTCGTTTCTGGTGTGACACACACAATCCATTCGAGTCACACAATGGGGGGGGCAGCTGCCAAGGGGCGGCAGCGCTGGCCGGCGCATCGCCTTTGCCTCCCATCACGGCCACCACCATGCGATTTCAAAAACGCTCCAGAAGTGGCTGCATGCCCCGAGGCGCAAACGACCATCGCGGCACTGTGGTCGCATCCGGGGCCTAGGCTTGCAACGTGCTGCATGTGAGGCACACAAAAAGGGGGGTAGTTGCCGGCACCGCTCATCACAGGGGGGGGCAGCGTTGGCCCGGCGTGTTTCCAAAATACCAATTTGTCCTGTTGTACTCGGCGACATAATCTCTAGAGCAGGTTGCTGGCAAACTAACTCATCTGGAGCAATAACACGACTACCCAAACGCATAACAAAATCCTCTATTATTTAGGCTTTTGTTTTGCAGCTTTAGCGATCGCTTCATCTATATCACCAATTAAAATACATGAATGTAGGCGCCTTGTTCTGGTAGATCGCCTAATTCACCCTTTGAGATTATTTGGAACCTTTTACCTTTGCGTGCGCGTTGATGATGTTGTGGGCGACGATGTAGGGCTCGGTGGCGCTGTCTCCTTGGTCGCATATGGCTCGGTCGCTGCGGGCACACACTCAATGGCAAGCAGAAAATTCCCCACATAGATCAGAAAATTCTGTGAGGACATCAGGGCCGGGGGCAGCGCAAGATTGAGAGAAGCGTGCAAATACACTTATGTATTCCAGTGCGCACGTGCCTGATGACCCAGGATGCGGATTGGCAAGCACATGCCGCCGCGGGCACGCTATGTACTTCAAGTACATACTTCAAGTACCACATGTACTTCAAAAGTACGTGAAGTATCAACTTGCAGCATGTGAATGTATACACATGTGTGCGCATGCCTCGTGTGACACGGATGTAGAATATACCATAGTACGTCGACGTACGTGACATTCTTGTAGACTATTGTTAACTTGGTATACCAGCACTGTACATGTGTGTACCACATGCTTCAACTTGAAGCGAACCTGACTCATGTGACATGAGTGCGCTCTTCATTATTTTTTCATCGCGCCACCTCGTACTATTGCGTTGTCAACTTGCTTGCGTACCAGTACAAGCTGTCTTTCGCGCATGCCTGGCACACTGGCTCTGAGCCACTACTAGTGGCACAACAATGTGGTAACACTGGTACACAGCACAGCGACATGGTTTGCTTCCAACAGCAGTGTGTGCTCCATAGCCACTGCAAGCTCGCTCCCCTGCCCCTGCCCAGGACGCTGGTTATATACTGTGTTGTATGCTACCTCTTTGAAATACTACAAGCACTACGTAGTAGTAGTACTACTAGTAGTACTTCTGTGTGCAGCAGTAGCACCACACGCTTGCCTGTTAAAAAGCAGTGCGTTTTGATAATCGCTACGGGTGCACTTGCATGCACCCACCCGGGGAACTCTTCCTATACCGTGTTGTACGCCAGCTGTTGAACAAACTATACAGTATCACCAAATAGTTTGCTCTTGGGAAGCAGCGTGCCCTATGCAGCCACTGCGAGTTTGTGCACCCTACACCTGTCCAGGGCGTCGGTTCTATGGTATGGTGCATTTTACCTGGTCCAAAATACGACCGTAGTACTGTAGTACTTCTTGAAGTACTTCTTGAAGTACTGCTGAAGTACCAGGTGTACTACTGTAGGTACCATATATGGTACCGGTATACAGTACCAGCACGTCATTTCCTTCTGAAGCGCGGAGTGTTCGTCACAGCCATTGCGGGCTCGCGCACCTGCACCTGCCCGGGGCGTTCACCAGTTGGCTCTGTACTTTATTGCCACATGCTACCTGCTTACACTACTTGAAGTAGTAAAGAGCACAGCCACATCATTTCCTGTCAAAAGCAGTGTGTTCTGCATAGCCATCGCAGGTTGCTTACCTGCACCTGCCGGGGGCGTCGGTTATGGTATGCTGTATGATACCTGTTCTAAACAGTATTACTGTAGTACTTCAGAAGTACTTTTACAGTACTACCGTGTAGTACAGTACCAGCACAAGATTTCCACCTTAAGCGCGGTGTGTTTCCCACAGCCACTGCGGGCCCGCGCACCTGCACCTGCCAGGTTCGTCACCAGCTGGCTTTCTACTGTGCTACCACAAGCTACTGTTTGAACTGTAGTACTTCCTTGAACTACTTCAAAATAGAAGTACTACAGTAGTATTACGTAGTACTAGTAGTAGTAGAGAGTGCAGCTGCATGGTTTCCTTTCAAAAGCAGCGTGTTCTGCATAGCCATCGGGGGTTGCTTACCTGCACCTGCCCGGAGCATCGGCGCCGAAGCTGTAGCCCTTTGCGGCCGTCACCCACGGCTCGTTGAACGTCAGCCAGCGCTTCACCCTGTCTCCAAAGGCCTGAGCGCAATGGGGTACACAGAGAACTCAAAATTTATTGAAGTACATATACACCACATATAGACCACATGGTTACATCTTTGAAGTACATATGTAGACCGCATGGTTCTACATAAACGATACACAATGCCCTGTGAACGTCAGCCAGCGCTTCACCCTGTCTCCAAAGGCCTGAGCGCACTCGCAATTCTTTGCACTTTGATTTAATGCGGTGTGCGCTTGAGTGCGGGGTCCAGAGACCTGTCACAGACCGCATGGTTCTATATAAACGATACACAATGCCCTATTTGCTTTAGTGCGGGGGTGCTAGCGGGGTGACACTGCCCCGCACTCAAGCGCGAGTGTGCTGTACGCACACAAGCAGGCAGGACCCACCTCAAGGACAGCTGGCAATACTCTGCTGTGCGTGATTTCATGCAGCAGCCAGTATACTCGGGGGGCGGACACTGAGATATTACTGAGGTGTAATGAAAAATCACCTTTAGCCCTCAATGACACTGACCGGCGTGTGTGTAGGTGTGGGGACTGTCTGGTGTTCGGCCAGGTGGACAGATCACCCCACGGGCTTCGGCCTGGCACTTTGCCACGGCCACGGCAGCACCTGACCTTAGCACCCATTTAGGTTTATTTCTCTTGTGTCCCTTCACGTGCCTGCAAGCTGGCGACTGCTACAACAGTGGCACACTGCAAAAGAGTCCTATAAATAAAAATGGTTGCCTAGCTCACTGACAGGTGGCGCCGTCGCTGGGCCGAGATGCCCGGCCAAAACCTGTAGGGTGGTTGCCCAGGCGGTCAGCACTGTGTGGGTCACTGGACGGAGATAGTGTTTAGCCCGCTGTGAGCATGTGCTGGCGCCGTCCGCTATGGTACCCGCAGCCACTTGGGGTACAGTTTGCGCCTGTTGGGGGCGCTCGCAGCTGGCTGTGCTACACGCACGGCGCCGCACGCACAACAATACAACTAGTACCTGCACACCGGCGGCTCAGACGAATGTGCTATTGCAGCACTTCTTGCTGTCGTTTGCGCACAGTTGTGGCTCTGTGAAAGAAACCTAAACGGCTGCTAGGCCCAGATACTGCCGTGGCTGGGGCAAAATGCCAGGCCGAAGCCTTGTGTACCGGTATACTACGTAGTATATACATCAAGTAAAAAAAAAAAGTACATGCATTCGGTGCCGGGCATGTGCCACATGCGGCTTTGTGCACGATGGCATGCGTGACATGGGCTCTTGTGGTCGCTGGCAGGCCTGTGGACCCCGCACTCAGCTGCATACCGCACCGATTTGAGCGCCCTAATAGTGTGTCCAATGCATGCACGAACTTCGCTGTCATGCAGGGAAGGGTGGGGGCACACACCTTGAAGCACTCCTCGGCATATGTTTTGTAGACGTCCTGCATGTCCTCGCTCAGCCAGCCAACATACTTCTGCACAGCGGCAGCAGCGCACACAGTGCTCAGCAGCAGCGGCGGCGGCAGCAGCAGCAGCAGCAGCAGCGGGAGCAGTGGCAGCAGCACAAGCGGGAGCGTTGGCGGTAGCGGCAGCAGCAGCGGGAGCAGCGGCATCGGCAGCAGCAGCAGCAGCGGCGGCGGCAGCAGCAGCAGGAGTGGCGGCATCAGCAGCGGCGGCAGCAGCAGCAGTGGCGGCAGCAGCGGCAGTGGCATCGGTGGCCGCACCAGCAGCAGCAGCATCAGTGGCGGCAGCGGCAGCAGGGGCAGCAGCAGCGCCAGCGGCGGCAGCAGCGGCAGCCGCAGCAGCAGCAGCAGCGGTTACATCAGCGCTGAGCAAGCAGCAGTGGCGGTGGCAGCAGCAGCAGCACTGCTCAACAGCAACAGCACAACTGCAGGTACCAGCGGTGCGGCAGGACCAACTACCAAAAAAAGGGCGGCGCCAGCGGTGGTACACACGGTGAATTCCTATAGCCCTGGTAGCTTGTGGCACACACATTGCAGGTTCGTGCAGCGGCAATGTAACATTTGTTTGTACAGGCGCATGACTCGCTACTCGCGGCTCAATTACACACACACCAATGGCATTTCAAAGCCGCTATACACAGTCCGGTGCATGGTCAGGTGCACCAAAAAAAAGTACTTCGCATGTTAGTACTGAGCAAGTGTTTTTTGAAGCGGCGGCACACATTGCATGGCATTTGAGCCATGGTGCCACTGCGCCTAGCGAGTTCTTGGCGGTCTGCTTTAGACAGGTGCTGTTTGACTGATGGGACTTCAAATTGAAGTAGCAGGTGCTCAGCAGCTCTCCATCCTCCGTGATTATAATTCGTAGTATTATTGTCGGGTTAATGATACTTAGACATATTACACCTCACAGCAGTGGTAAACATTGCGCGGCATCTATTTCAGCCAAAGAGTGACTTGGCAAGTCCTGGGCCGTCTGCTTTTGAGTGATTAAACTTCAAGTTGGAGTAGCAGGTGCTCAGCAGCTCTCACATCCTACAGAATTTTGCCCATGACCGTTACATCTCACAGCAGCGGTACACATTGCACGCCGTGTCGGTCACGGCGCGACTGCACTTTGCAAGTTCTTGGCTTTTTTTCTGAGTAACAGAACTTCAAGTTGAAGTAGCAGGTGTTCAGCAGCTCTCACATCCTCTAGGCCCATGGGCAGGTCCCAGTGGAAGAGGGTCACCAATGGCTGCGCAGCAGCGGCCGGGCGTGCAGGCAGACACAGTGGGAGCAGTTGATTTAGCACGTCATGATTTTTGGGGTAGCAGCACCAGCAATAGCTGCAGAAGTAGCAGCAGCTGCAGACACAGCAGCAGCAGCAGCCAGCAGAAGCAGCAGCTGTGCGCACCCCCAAGTTGGCAGGACTGGGGCACGGGTTCGCGCATCACCCTGCGAGGCTCGCGGCACCATTCATGAACTACCTGGTACCAAAACCAAGCGCAGTGGCTTAACAGACGGCCCCCACCTCTAGGCCGTGCTTTTAAGACAGCGCTGCAAGCGGTCGATGCCCCCCCAGCAGCTCTCTCTCCCAAGGACATGATATGTACATGTGTGTACTACAGACATGTACACTTTTCAGTATACTGCTCTCTCTCGGACCCACCTACAGGCCGTGCTCTAAAAGCGCGTCAATAAGAGCGCTGCAGTGGTCAATGCCGCCCTGGTTCACTGGCAGCTCTCCCGTGGGCATGATGCGTACACATATCCTTCGAAGTACAGCACTGTACTACACACATGTACTGTAGTACACTTTTAAGTAGACTGCTGGATCTCGAACCCACCTCTTGGCCGTGTACTGAGACCGCGTCAATAACAGCCTTGTGGTGGTCAATGCCCCCCTGGTTCATTGGCAGCTCCCCCGTGGGCATGATACGCACATGTGCATGTGCGCTGAAATGACATTGTACTACACTAGCACTACTCCAGAAGTAAACTTCTAGATATGATGCTATGTCTACAACCCACCTCTAGGCCGTGCTCTAAGACAGCGTCAATGACGGCGCTGTAGTGGTCAATGCCGCCCTGGTTCACTGGCAGCTCCCCCGTGGGCATGATACGCGCCCAGGACAGGCTCATCCTGTAGGCAGTCAGCCCCATGTCTGCCACTAGCCGTATGTCGTCTCTGTAGCGGTGGTAGTGGTCGTCAGCGATGTCCCCATTGTCGTTGTGCGCCACCCTGGCAAAACAAATCACATGCACACACACATTGGCCTTAAAATTCACTGACCACCGCATGTAGGGTGGGGGCTATCTGTTGTACAGTACTGCTTTGGGCTGGCCACTTCGCCCCAGCCACGGCACTGTATGGGCTTAGCTGGGCTTAGCAACCTTTGGGTTTCTATCGGAAGTACTACTAGCAGTATTTCAAAGCTACTTCTTGGAGTGGTATGTAGTGCTTCGAGGTATACGGTACGAGGGTTGTGCTGAATGCCACGTTTCGCCGCAGCTACGCGGGAGAGAAAACAAGGAGGGGGCCCGCAGGCGGGGGGGGAGGGAAGTCACTGCGGAGAAGTGTTGCGAAGAGGCGACCGCATTTTCCTTTGTCACTTGCGGTGATGATACTACCGTCCTACTTGGGCTTCGGCCTGGCATTTGGCCCCAGCCACGGCAGTATCTGGGCTTAGCAGCCTTTTAGGTTTCTTTCACCACCGCCCTGCGTCGCTGTACACCGCTAAAGTACTGTTATTATACTTCTGAAGTACCGTTACTGGCAATCAACGATGTGGCTGCCCAGCATGAACTGGTATTAGTTTTTTGTTTACCGAACTGGTTTGTTGTTTACCAAAAAGTGTTGAAGGAGTTATCCGGGTCAGTTATTATGGTGGGGCCAAACGATTTGGGGAGG
Source organism: Ophiocytium majus (assembly GCA_032358315.1). Taxonomy (NCBI): domain Eukaryota; class Xanthophyceae; order Mischococcales; family Ophiocytiaceae; genus Ophiocytium; species Ophiocytium majus. Next base: position 1,373 of record JAULBY010039111.1, on the reverse strand, counting down.
TGCGTCACTTCAGCAGCCACTCTAAGAGCTTCCAAGGCGATTTACCCTAGCGTTCGCGTTTAGCTGAGAACGCAGAACAATGGCAGGGTAGGTTGCTTTAGGAACCACCAACCTAGTCACCAATGTAGCTGACCTGGGCGATTGCTACTCAGGCACTTGATGGTACCAGCAGCAGTGCTCAGCGCTAGCACCAGCGGCACTTAGGCTCTAGGCGGCACTAGTATACATGTGTCAGGAGTCTACACACAGTGTTGGTGGCAGCAGCAGCACCCACCAATCATTGCTCAAGAGGGGGGGCGCCTTGGTACCAGGGGTGCACACCGTGGCTCAGGTAGTCGAAATGAGAAAACGAGCTGGTTACGCGCTGCATACGCACGACAGTGCACTCGCGATTCAGTTCGCTTTGATGTAGTGCGGTATGCGGTTTAGTGCGGGGTCCAGAGACCGGTCACAGACCACATGATTTTGTACAAACAATACACAACGCCCTATTTCAAAGTATTTGATTTAGTGCGGGTCTTGCTTGGGTGCGAAGTGCTAGGGGGTGACACTACCCCGCGCTAAACCATCAGCGCACTGTATTACACACAACATGGGCCTCTGGAGTCTGTGTTGCAGTCGGTACAACCGGCGTTTGGGCAGCAGCGCTGTGGCCGCACACTCACTTGCCCTTGGTGTGACTGAAGACACTCACTTTCCCGTGGTGTGACTGAAGACATGAAGACACTCACTTTCCCTTTGGTGTGACTGAAGACGTGAGACACTCACTTTCCCTTGGTGTGACTGAAGACGTGCCAGTTGGAGAGGCCTGCCCCATCCTCGTGCACTGCACCCTCCACTTGGTATGCGGCGGTGGCGACGCCCTGGGACACGCACAAACACAGACCCAACATGGCTCATGAGGACTTGTATTTCAGAGTGCGTATCAGACCTAACATACTTGTAGATATAAATGTTTGAGGGTGCATACAACATCTACCGCACATTTTTTTAGGGCGCATACCATGCCTAACTAAAGTGCTAGAGTACTTAAAACGCGCATATCACACCCAACCCCAACTACAGTGGCAACGCCCTGGGAGACGCACAAAGACACGGGCCCAACGCAGCTCATGAAGACTTTCATTTCAGGGTGCATATCAGACCTAACAAAGTGCTTTAGGGTTCATACCATATCTTACTTTATATTTTAAGGCGGATACCATGCCTGTAACCAAGGCCTAGGACGACTCATGAGTTTGAGTACGACTCGTACTTTACCAGCTCGGGCTCCTGCACGCCTGTGCACGACTCGGCTCAAGAGCTGGCTCGGGAACCACGACTCAGGCTCAGCTCGTGCGAGCTCAGCACCAGTTACCACGACTCAGTAACCA
>JAULBY010039110.1:0-39125 GCA_032358315.1 Ophiocytium majus | reverse complement strand
TGTCTTCATGCAGCCGTTCACGTGGCACTGCGCTAGCCTCCTAGCCTCCCCACCGCTGCCAGTGCTGCCATGCGCATGTGCCACAGGCACTCGCGGATGGCAACAACAGCGGTGTGTGCAGAGATAACTTCACGATAAGACAGCACCTGGCATTGGCAGCATGGGTGGATGCTGACTAGCTGCGACAACTCAGTGATTGTACTGAATAAGTGATTTGCCGCACACCAGCAACGTGCGGTGCGTGTATATACAGGTACATTTGATGAAGTCCAAGAGCATATACACTAGTGAAGCAGTGATCCGATGATATACGAGGCACCGCCATCAGCTGCCATCAAGGCAACCAGCACACGCACTACTAGTTAGGGCTGCTCTGCTGCATCCCTCCTCAGCAGCAGAAGCTCCTTCTCCTGCAGCTGCCTCTTCTCCTCCCGCAGCTGCCTCTTCTCCTCCCGCAGCTGCCTCTTCTCCTCCCGCAGCTGCTCTTCCTTTCGCCTCAGCACCGCCACCTCCGCCTGCCACCCCTCTGCCTTCTCCTTCTTGACGTTCATGATTTCCTTCTCCACCGCTTCAATTTTATCATCCACCGCCTCAATTTCATCATCCACCTTGCGTATGGCCTCCTGCACGGCGAGCAAATCCGGTGACACAGCGCGCGGCGCGAGTACGGGCACGGCGGCCGCCTGCAGGCGCGAGCGGGCGCAGCCGACGCGCAGCAGTGAGAGGGAGAGGGGCTGAGGAGTGATGATGCGTGTGCGGCTTGCACGCAGCATTTCAGCGATGTCCAGCAACCCGCGTTACAGCTTTTACAGGCGCAGGGCCCGCGAGTGGCTGTGTGCAGTTCACTGTGAAGTAATCGCATGCCCGCTGGCGCACAACAGCACACGCGTGCACGCAGCTGCGCATGGCATACACTCACCTCCATCACCACTGCCTTCTCGCGTTCCAGCTTCTCAATCTCAGCCCGCAGCTCCTCACGCTTAGCTGCTGCTCCCCGCCCCGTCACCGCCTGCCGGTCGGCGCTCAACTTAGCAATGGTGCTCTCCAGCTCCTTGAGCCTGGTCGCCGAGGATGGTTTCTGTTGCACACGCATTAGCAGCGCACGTGGGCAAGAACAGGCACATGCCACATGGCACATACATGGCACACTTTCATTAGGTGCAAGACAGAGCAGTGGCCACTGTACTCGCAGCTGCGACTGATACTACTGGGCTAATGGTGAGAAGAGTGGAGCACAGCCACATGACAGTATTCAGCAAGCTGCTCACCTGCGTCGACAGATTCTGCTGTTCCCACCTCTCGACAGTGCCCTGGAGCTTGATCTGCATGTCCCTCATGCACGACAGGTGCACTGCAGAGGCAGCAGTGACGATGTCCGATGAGAGAGGGCCATATGCCTCTGGAGGGATGTCCTGTGCCCACTCAGAGTAAGGTCGCACGCTCAGCTGGTTTGCCCTAACCAGTGCTCCCAAAGCCTGAGCACCAGATGCCACCTGTGCCTCAGGGCCAATGGTAACGGCGGTGCTGTCATGGCGCCCAAGCTGCATCTTCATATCTTGCAGTGGCACAGTGTTGTGTGTGCTGTTGAGCAACAGCAGCGCCGCATGCGCGAATTGCGCCGCTGTCCAGCCCTCACCAGCCTCGCTGGCGCGCACCACAAACGGACGTACACTCTGGGTGACCGTGCGCAGCGCTGCAGCAGCAAGGTCAGAAAGGGAGACGGTAGGGGGTACAAGAAGTGAAATAGGGCACCATGTCGTGGCACACGCTGCCAAGCGTGCGGTCATGAGTGCGCAAACCGCACCAGCAACTCACATGGAGCATGATATCCTCACAATGCCTGATATGCTAGCAGTGACCAGCGCCTGCCTGCTTGGAAGTACGCGTGCAGCCACACACACATAGATGTGACTTAGAGTAGGTGGTGAAAGCGCTTACCACTCCTCCAGCTGCCGCCTGGAGACTTGGAATCCCTTTGCTCCAATGCCGCGCGATACAGCGCCCCTGCATTGCCACCGCACACCTGCGGATGGAGGTAAGGCAGGTTTAGGCAATCACAACTCAATTGCACAGTGATGAGCGATGGTGCGCTTGACACCACAAACTCGTCCAACTGGCCATTTGAGCCCCAAACTCATCACCAGCACACTGCATGCACATTGCATGCATTTGGCCTGGCCCAGCGTTTTCACCTGATACACCTCATGCCAGGTGGAATCTAAGGTGGCAATGGTGGCAGCATCCAGGCCACAACACTCCTGCACATATGTGCGGGCATCGTTCGATGGAAAGTCGCCCACCACCTTCGGGGTGAACTGAGAGCTGCCGATCCCTGCAGAACATTTTGCAGCAGTGGCAAGGTGCAGAAACAGGTTGAGTGTGAGTTGGTGATGGTGGCGCAAGGTGGAACGCAACAAAGAACTGCACAGTGTGGTGGATACGCACAGTGACACATGCAGCAGGGAGCGGGCAGAGCGCACACGACAACCACGTCACAGGCACGCACTCACTGTCCGTCAGCCAGGTCTGGAACGCGTACTCCGATGTTGCCAGCACCACGTGGCCACGCTCGTTCTGCTTGGTCGTGGTGATAAAAAATGACAGCAAAGTGTCCAGCTCAGCTGGATATCGCTCGGACCACCCCATGAGCTTGTTGGCCTCGTCAATGATGAGCACCGGATACTGCAGGTCACCCTGCAGCTTGCCTGCAGCACGGGCTTGCTGCAAGGTGCTGAGCAGCCGAGTGTAGGTCGCCAGGACGGCACCTATACTTGATGGTGCAATGGGCTGGCCACTGAGGTCGCGCAACGTCTGGATGATGCTGTCAAAGGTGACTGACCCTCCAAACTTGTCATCTTTGACCATGGCCTTGACGCCACGTGCAGCCCCGGCAACGATGGTGAGCCAATGGCGCTGTACCAGAGAAAGAGCCTGAGCAGTCTGGTTGTACGCCGACTCTCGTGGCACGCGCTCGAGGAGGTCGGGTATCCCCTGAGTGACGAGGGCGGCGGCGAACACTGTTGGTGAGGTGACATCAACCTCGCGGCAGTCCAGATAGCTGATGGTGGCATTTTTGGTGCCCTGTGCCCGCATGTAGTGCTGCAGCAGTGCCGTCTTGCCACTGTTGGCTGGGCCCAGCACCAGATTGATGTTGCCGGGTGGCTTTTTGAGCAGCGAGTGTAGCTCTGCTCGCTCATGGTCGCGGTTGAAGAAGGCGCGGCCGCCGGCATCGGGCACGTCCTGCGAGGTCCCAGTCGAGATCACCCTGCTGTGCAGGTGACGCAACAAGCAGCGGTGGCACGTGATAAGAACTCTCGTGCGGGGAGAAGCATGGTCACGTGCTCGATGACTAGCGGCTTTGTCAACACTTGGTGCAACACTGGAGATGGACCACGCACAAGGGCTGTAACCGAGATGCTACAGTGGCCATGGAATGCTGGTTGTCCAGCAGACATGCGCACCTGGTGCTGAAGGTAGGGGTCGGCCTGCTGCAGATGGTGCTGGTCCTGCGGAGGGCACCAGAGGAGTGCATGTCCAAAAACAGCAAGGCTGAGACATAGGTATCATGGCCACAAGGACACCAGGCAACGAAGGGCCAGAAGCCAGCTGACGCGCGTGGCAGCTGCTGCAAGAGAGCGCGCACACGCGCTTTGGGTGGCGCCACCACAGCGCGTCAGCTCGTGCTTGATGCTGAGCACTGACCTGCTGCTCCTCTGCACACTCCCAGGTGCAGGCACAAATGCCCAGCCCTGTGCACCAACCACGGACAGCAGGGCCACCCCCGTTGTTGCTATTGCTGACAGCACCATCATCGTCGCCTCTGCGGTGCTGCTGCGGTACCAGTGTTCGCGACACTTAAAGTTGGTGTACATACACACTTGAAGTCTTTCTCTCTTTCCTCGATTCACAAGTTCCCCAAGAGAGCTCTCATTCTGACGGCATGGCATGCCGAAGACAATGTGGGGATTTGAGCAGCAAACACACAGGTGGGCGCATCCGCAGCTGCTGCTGCGGCGGCTCGCGATGCAGCAGTGCAGGCTGTGCAAGCTCCTGGGTCAGGTGCTCCGAAACGCTCTCACCAGCAGCGACCAATGATGGTGCCCACAAACGGCGGCTGCCGAGGCGGCAGGAGCGCCAGAGGCACCTTCGCGTGCAGTGTTGCACCCTGTCCCAGCTACAAAGCAGCATGCTGCACCTTGAGCTCGTGCTGGCGTGCCTGCGCCGCTGCTTTCGGCAGTCACAGTCACTCACGGTCGTGCTGGCTCCGGAGCGGCGCTGTGGCAGGGGCTCGCTTCCATCTGCCGGCGTCTCATACCAGTCACGCCGACTGATCAGGCAGGTGCCCAGGCCGGTTTTACCGAATATGTTGAGCCGCACCGCTGCTCATAGGCTAAGCACTAGTTTGCTGGCAATACACCTCTTTTTTTAGCACCTCCACCTCAGGGTGAGCACTGGCAGGCTGCAACAGGGGACCAGCGCGCTGCAAGAGGCTGCTGCAGCAGGTCAGCGCAGCAGCTGCATGCAGCACTGGCACTGGCAGCTGCAACCACCTGCGCACCGGTACTATGCGCGCATGAGCCACAGCCTGAGATATGTTATAGGCAGCAAGAGTTCTTTGTACTGCTAATAGGTGTGCAATGCACGGTGCATGTGCCTGCACTGGTGGCACGTACACGCTTATTGTACTACATCCAAACCTCAAGTACTACAGCACATGTCTATGTATTGTGTAATACTTCAAGTACTTCTACCACTGTGCAGACGTACGTGAAGTAGATTGCAGTAACAGGTATTTGGTATGTGCTGCAGAGCTCTGTTCATGATCGCACAAGTCAGACAAGTGGCATGTAGGCTTCAAGTACACACGACTAGTGGTAGTACCTGTATGCAATACATGACAGATGCACACGTACATGTGCCATGGTATATACTTCTGAAGTACTACTGTATGTACTTCAGTATGCACGCAGAGTCGGCGCTGACCCCCGCCCCAAAACACATACTATGCAGTACCCACAGCACACGGAGTGAGCAGCTCACGTTTCTTCTGTCGTGTTGCCAGTTTGAGCAGTCACAAGCGAAGAAGCATGGCATGCTTCATGTCCCTGCTCATTCACGCCCTGTTTTCAAAAATTTCACTGCAAAAGATGGTCCCTCCCCGGCTGGATTGATAGTCCCTGTGACCGAGCTGCCTGCCTTCAGGGCTTGAGACTCGGAGGTCTCTCAATTTTGCGGGAGGAGGAGCCACACCGGCAATAGCAAGTGGCAGGGCAGTGCCACTCTGTACGCACCCACAGTCAGGGAGATCGATTTTATAAATGCACAAGTTTGTATGTGTACCAGCACGCAGGAGAGAGTAAACATAAGCAGCCGTAATATGCTTGCAGGGATAGTGCCATGGCGCGTGCAGCGTGCGGCACTGCTGCAGATACAAGTACCACTACAACTTTTAGGCAGGCTGTGCATGTGCAGATGTAACTCAGTCGAGACTTGCAGTACCCTGCACCAGGGAAGTAGATGGTGAGCAGGGTGGGATAGTGCGGTTTCTCCTATGTTGGGCAAAGCGCGAGCAGGACGCCGATCCACAGTTCAGGAATCGGGTGTGTGTGCATCGCACGAAAGCCGTTGGTGACACCGGCGATGTCGAGCTTGAGCGTTCAGCTGGTGCTGCAGGCCACCTGCCTGGTGACTGCGGGGTAGGGACTGCAGCCTGTGCAGCAGCCTGGTGCATTTCAAATACGCATTTGCGACAGCCTCGAATGACTCAAGCACGCCACTTGGGTGAATGCGAAGTGCTGTAGTTGTGCAGGTTGAAAGACATGCATGGAATCCCCAATTCAGGTGCACGCTACGCCTCCAAAATGCTATCTGAGCCTAAGTGACAGAACACATGCACAAGCAGGCAGTCAGACTGCGCAACGAAGATAAGCCTAATACATCTTAGATGGAGACTTTGCAAGCAAGGCCGAATGCTTTTCCCACGGTGTGTCCAATCCAACTTCAGTTGAACCAAATTCTTTCTCTCAGGTATGGCTTGGACAGAGCTTGGCATTCCCACAGTGCGCACTCACTTGCATGGCGGGTGTGTTCGTCGCATTTTCACAAAAGGCAGAAACAGGCGCAAAGCACACAGGTGGTCCGCTTCACATGGTATTTGCACCGTTGCTGTGCAAGCTGTCATCACAGTCCTGTGGTGAGGGCTCATGGACCTGAAACCGCTCATCAAGTGCTACCAGAATAGGCAGCGGCCCGCTTGGATGCACCCCGCCTTCGGCAAGTGTTTCCACGTCTGCAGCTGCCCTTAGTGCGCATGAAATGCGCCCACAAACTTTGGTACTGTCATGATGTTGACAGTGGTGCCTAGTGCTGCAGTCTTACATCATGCTGCCGCAAGCAGTTAAGGCACTACCTGCGTGCGCCGTTGTGCATGCTGCTGCTGCTCGTACAGCTATGCAAATAGCTCTCAGCGCGTGAGAGCCGAAATGCCTTGTCCAACTCGCCTTGCATTCATGGAGCACGCAGCCAACGCAGTCACCATGCAACACGCTGCAGCAGGGTCACTGCTGCATAGTGTCCTGCCATATGCAAACACCTTCCGCCGTGCTTGACGTTGCAGCGCTGCGTGAGCGCGCCTGCAGTGAGCACAGGCAGGTGACGGGCGGTGACAGTGGCACAGTGGCCAGAGTGCCAGTGCCTGCTTGTGCAAGAAGGGCCCGCATGTGCATGGTTCCTCTGTATGTCGTGTCTTGTGGTATAGCATGCCACCTACTACGTGGGCCGCTGCACGCCACCAGCAGAAGGAGTATAGTTGCTGCCCAGCACGCGCGCCGCCTGCACACCAGAGCAATGCAGGTGGTTGTGGCGCGGCATGAGATGAACATCCTTTCACACAGGAGACAAACTTGTCCATATTGCTGTAATGCTCGTTCTGAATGACAATAGCCTGCCTCCACATTTATAAATACTCATGTGCCTCATTGATGCTTCTGGGCACCCATAGTATACCAGGTTTTTATGTGCCCTAGCAAACGACTAAGTAGGATGCTTGGACGTGCTCCGGCTTGTCTTGCAAAACGTCATCATGGATACATGACAGGCTGTCAGCAGTGCGCTGCACATACAGTAATGGTGCAACCAAAAGGACAAGACGCACACGGTTCACATGCACACTGAGGAACATCATCTGCGATGTCATGGCACCCATGTTCAAAGATATTACCACTATGAAGGCAAGTGCATCGACAAACAGAGGCACACATGGATTACACGCATGCCAAAGTCCTGCACGTTCGAAAAATGGTAATCAAGGGCATGGTGCCCACGTGAACTGCAGAACACAGGTTCTGCCTCTGCCCACATGAACATGTGAATGCTTATGCAACCAACACAAGGTGAGTCATGAGCTTGACACATTTCCTATTAGCATGGCACAAATATGGCATCCTCGCACGCATCTCAAGCCTGCGGCAGCATGAGCCACCTCGATGATAATTGAGCGGCAGCCAAGTTGCCAACGCCCATGTGAATTGCGCGCCACAGCGCTTAAAACACACCCACACACACAGCAAGCACAGCACCAGTAGCAGTAAACGAAGATGTGGAACTTTGTAGCTACTGATTGCGCCTCACCACCATGACATCCTCGTCTGAGGCATTGGGGGGCGGCTCCTCAGGCGGCAGCACTGTTGTGTCAGTGTCGGGGCGGTCAGCGCCCTCCTCCTCCAGGGTGCCTATGTTGATGGTGTCTGCCACGCCCTGCTCAGCAGCAGCGCCAGTAGCGAAAGCAGCAGGTAGCGGCTTGCAGTGTGAGTGGCGTCAGGAACGGCAGCATGGTAGACGGTGCTCACGTGCGCTAGAGCATCAGCAGCAGTAGTTTTACAGCTGCGGCAGCAGCAACCTGGGGGTAGATGTTCAAACCATGAACAGTACTGAGCTATCGAGCAGAGCTGCAGCATGTAACATGAATGCATCTTCGAACAACATGGACTGCAACAGCCAGCAGCGTGCGTCAACTTCAGCATCGTTCCGGTGATGGTAGCATCATGTCCGACCGCACCTTCGAACACATGTGCAATTCCGTGCATACGCTTATGGCCGCAGTGCATACATGCACAGCAACTCCTATACAATAACTCGTACACTGCTGGTGCGCGCTGGCGATTTTGTGCTTTCACCACAGAAGCCCTCTGTGAAAGCACCACTGGCACACGCAGCCTTCCACATACCGCTGGCACGTTGGGATCGGTGCGCTGCGTCATGTCCTCGCTCGTGTCCTTCCACGCATAGGACACCTTGTGCGCCGCCTGCAACCAGCAGCACGCGGCGAAAGGGCAGGTGTGGCGTCGCGCACGGCCTGTGAGGTGCCAGCAAGCGCCGTGCCTTCATCATTTGAACGCAGGCCAAGTTCAAGTTGGCATTACGGCAGAAGCAGTGGTGCGCACCTCAGACACCTCTTCCTTCGGCGGCGGGTCGCTGCCCCTGGCCTTTCCCATGGTACGGGCCGCCTACATCGGCAGGCGCGGGGGTAGAGCAGCAGCAGGGGCAGCAGTCATGTCAGAATGTCGAACGTCAAGGCTTGCAAGCTTGCAGTTGTGCACAAGGTCTTTGAACGAAAGCGCAAGCGGCGCGGTGGCCACGCCACTTACGTCTGCCACTTCCTCCGGCCTGTAGCTCATGATGGCGTGGTGAAAGTGTGCAGGATATTTGTCCGCGCTGCCTTCTCTCCCTCCGTCAGCAATGGGTGCACAGTCGTGTTTGTGCAGCATGGCGAGCAACTCTTCGAAGAGGAAGTGGTGACGCGCCAACGACAGCGATCAAGGGAGGGTGGTTTGAATGAAGTCACACAGCGGCGGCGGCGGCGATGATTTCCAAGGGTGCATGCATCGTGGCCAGGACTGCCGTGCGGAGAGGTCGCGCCTCCATCGGCTGCTGCGCCCGCAGGCAGCTAGCCACCACCTGGGCCTGCGCAGATGCACAGCTGGAGGCTTTGGGTGAAGTGAAAGAGGCTGCAGCGCTGGATGCGGCAGGCCAACAGGGTCGAGCCATACCTCTGCTGCAACGGACGGTGGAGATATGCGAGGGGGCGATGGGCACGCAGGCTCTGCTGACACAGGCAGCAAACAGGAGGTTGGGGCTGACCCTGTACAGGGCTGGCAGGCTGGCGGAAGCGGAGGTTGGTCAAAACACTTGCGGCTCACGTGCGTGGTGCCACCACCGCACTTGCGGGTGTCCACCATGATGGTAATGACGGTAGTGAGGGCAAGGTGCTTCAAGTGTGTGCCCTGCCTGCTCATGTGAGCACACACGTCCTTGCAGCATTCGGGGCTGCTTCTTTGCTGCCACCAGAGACACACGTGCTGGTTGTGCTTGCTTGCTTGCTGCTGCCAGTTCTGCCCCTGCTGTTGCTTGACGCCATTGCTGGCGCTGCCTCTGCCTCTGCCTAGCCGCAGCAGCTTTACCCATTGGCAGACGTCTGCCTGCCCACTCGCATCCGCCCACGCCCTGCCTGAATTCCCGACAGGCAGCCGTCAGAGCAGCATTGGCGGTGGGTGGGTCCGTGCCTCTGTCCGAATACGTGGGAACAGTGCTCCTCCTGTCCCGGACACAGCTATTCCAGGGGAAGCTGCAGGCGGCAGCTGACACATGTGAGGATGCCATTAAGGCGTGCGAAGACCCCAGCCACACCACACCTGACACGGAGGCGCTGGGACATGCGCTGCAGAGCATGGGTGTTGTGCAGCTGCTCAGGGGGGAGGAGGACGGTGCCGAGACCAGTTTGCTCAGAGCAGCGCGGCTGGGCAACAGCGCCATTGACCAGGCAAAGGTGCAATTGTGACGCATGCGTGGTGCTACACTGGCGCGTGCTATTTCATATCTGCATGCATGGTGTCGCATGATACTGTGACTCTTTTGTTTAGCGCCACACGAATTGTTTGGTTGATGCACTTTTCCTGTAATCAGGTGTGATGATGGCTGCGCATGTACACATGTTACCAGCCATATACCAACAAGCATTGTAATCACCAAGCATCGTAATCTTGTTGGCTGGCAATGAGGGAGGGCAGCATGCTTGATTATGTGTTTTCCAGTCGCGCGAACATGTGCACAGGGCTTTCCATGCCCCAAGCGGACTTCAAATGCAAGTGCGCACAATGCACACGCAGTCACCACTCTCATGCGCCCCACGCTACATTGGCGGGATATCTGTGGTGCCATTGGTGTATACGGCGCAGGCATTGTCGTCGCTAGCCGCATACAGTGTGTCACTGGAGACAGAGGAGGGGCACAGGGAGGCAATGGAGTACTGGAAGGAGGCGCTGGATGTGCTGGTCGTGCAAGATGTGGAGGCAGGGGCTCAGGTTCCACAAGAACAGGTGCGCAAGCAGTTGTGCAACAGTAGGTGGTTGCTGTGGTATAATTGTGGTATGTGACGAGGTGGCGTTGCGTTATTGATACGTACGCTAATGGTTTGCGCGCATAAACTACAATTGGCCCAACAACGCTGTTTCGTTGTGGCGACTGTTTGAAAAGGGTGCTGCCTTCCAGCTGTTGCGAACTTTGAGAGGTCAGCAGCTTACCATCTATGGATGTGTGTAACTGCTGCTCACTGTGATCACCCTCCATTTCTAGAGCAGTCTTCGTGGTACCACCAGCTACAGCGAGCACTGTAGACCAGGGGCATTCATATATACAGTGCACTCGCAGTTGCGTGCCGGGTAGCGTCACCCCCCTCGCACCCCGCTCTAAACCAAGACCCGCACCAAACCATAGGGCATTGCGTATTGTTTATACAGAATCATGGAGTCTGTGACAGGTCTCTGGGCCCCGCACTAAACCGCATACCGCACGTGAGTGCACTGTACATACTTCACAAGTATAGCTGGTACATGTTTACACAGATATATGTATACGATATACTACAGTAGTTTTGTTTATTTGCACTGGTAGTACTTGGAAGTATATGGTATGTATGTATACATATATGTGTGTGTACATGGATGCAACAGCTACCATGGTTGTACAATGCACTGCACATGGCGTTGTCTCTGGTAGCTTTGCAAGCACCATGTGCATGTCTTGTAGTTTATCAAACTCCGCTTGGGGTGCGGAAAGCCTATGCACATGAACTGCGGCTGCTGCATGTCAAACAACAAGTGTACTCATACCTTCTCTTTGTACATGAACACTGCTAGGAATGCTTGTGTCGCTTCCATGGCTGCCCTCCCACCTAGCCACGAGCGGTGAACACACCAACAACTGCTGCTGGGAAACCCTCTGCTGCTAGGAAACCCTCTTCACCTAACCAACACACTAGTAGTAGTAGTATGCAGGACAGACACATAACTGGTGCCACGTTTCTACTTGCAGACCAAAGCAAGAATCATGTATAACACCAAGCAAGGCTGACTGACCACAGCGCTGACCACCTGCTGCTGTTGAGCGCAAGCAGGCGGCGCTGCGAGAGACACGCGCCCTCACCCTTGCGTCTCTGGCAGAGGCTCAGCTGAAAGGACCACCGGAACCGGAGGCACCAACTGCCACCAGTGCACGCAAGGGGCCAGCAGTGGCAGTCACCGACACTAAGAAGCCCTTGGCACACCTGAGCGAGGCTCTAAAACTGTGTGAAGGGGCACTGGCGGCGGATGACCCTTACCTGGGCTGGGTGCTGGCACAGACGGCACGGTGCTACCACCTGGCGGGGCAGGCGGTTACTGCGGAAGGGCTCTTCAGGTGTGTGTGTGGCTTGTGTGGGGTGCCCTGTTGGCTGTCCTGCTTCGCATCCAGTGCCTACAGTGATGCCATGTGTGCACCTTGTTTGTGCCGCCATTGGCCATCCCTGTACTAAATGTACTACAGTAGTAGTTTGCAATGCCTGTTTGGGTGGCAGTTGTGCATGTGCTGGGGTCTCGCCATAAGGTCCCCACACGCGCTCTATAAGGCACAGCTGTGTGCTGTGCCAACAAACCTTGCACGGCCATGCAAATGCTTGTATGCTGCTGTATGCAGAGCTGGCCATACATTGCTGGGCTCCTTTGGCTATGCTGCCGTCAAATAGAGCGACCTGTGCTGTAGGGCTTCACTCGTTGATACTCTCTTTGCTGCTGCTGTGCTGTGCTCCATTGCACAGGTCTGCACTGGAGAAACTGGATCCTGAGGACGTGCATGGCAGGAAGGCGCTCATGATGCACCCATCACCCGTCAACCAGTTCTTGGTGCGTGTGCATTGTCATTGTGGCTCCTTTGTTGCATGGCATGGGCCCCCTGCGATGGTGCACGGCTACATGTTTCCTGTCCGCACATGCTTGTGCGGCAATGTGGCTGCCCATGGCTTGCGCTCATCACCACTGCGTGTCAGTCATGATCATCGCACGCCCTAGCCGGAGAGCAACCTCCCGCACACACACAGACACCTATGCGCACCAATGTGGCATGACAAATTATTCTCCGGCTGTGTCTGTCCCCTGCTACGCTGCTGCCGCAGTTGGTAGGCGCACTGTCATTGCACGCCGAGCTGCTGCTGCAGTGGGAGAGAAGGGAGGCCGCTGGGGAGGCACTGCATGCCAGGGCTAAGGCCCTCGAGGCGGCACTGCCCTTGAAGCTGCCACCACGTGTGTCCCTGCCAATGCTGCACTTGTGCCGCTGAGTGTCTTGGAGCGCATTTTCCAAATTGACACTGTCATCAAAAGCGACGTGCGTCCTCCTTTTGACAGTGCCACTGCTGCAATTTTTTGAAGACCTGTGTCTGCTTCATTCGGGCGCGCACCCCTCATTGCAGCAGGCAATGTGGCGCCCACTGAGCAACGAATAGCAGCGATACTACAGTGTTTGACATTATAGTGCCGCATGGCAACAAGGTCACTCGTCATAGCACACACCGCTGTTGTTGCCAACCACGAGTGCCTGTGCCACATGCGCATGGCAGTGGCGGTGGGGAGGCTAGCGCGCGTGCACGGCTGCATGAAACACAGCAATTGCGGCAAACAAGTCTGGCAGCATTGCTGCTGTGCGTGAGGCATGCCAGGCCTAGGCGGCGCTGCGGATGGGCGCTGCGTTGTCTGCGGCAAGAACATCTACTGCCCTCCATAGATTCATTTTGAAATGCATTGCGCGCATGGTTTGCCCAAGAGCTGCGTACGCATTCACCAAATGCATGCTGGGGGCCACTTTGAAGTGCATTGCACGCATGCCCTGCAATTGCCACAAACCTGCGAATGCATTTGCCAAGTGCATGCTAGAGCCATTTCCAAAGGCATTGCGCGCATGCCTTGCCTGCGAACCTGCAAATGCATTTGACAAATGCATGCTGGGGCCATTTCTGAGGGCATGACCATGACATGCATGCCTTGCCCAAGTACCTGCAAATGCATCTGCTTGACGCATCTTGAGGGCATGATGCAGGGCAAGCCAGGGAGCATGGATCTGTTTTCCACGAGCCAGGGATTCTCGGAAACGTTTGGCATGCTCAGCGACCTGGGGTGCAAAAGATGTGATGTTTGTCGCAGCCCTGCAGCTCCACCACACTTTAGAGTGCACCCAAAGTGCGCCAAACACAAAATAAACACGGCAAGGCAGTGTCCGCTTACTCGTGTGCATTTTACTCTGTGTACACTCTTGTCAGCAGCCGCTGCCGTTACCTGCGCACTCTGCTGATTGAGAGCCCTACTAGTAGTACGCATACAGAGTTGAACTGTGTCCACCTTCTGCCGTGCCTCTCAGAGCCGCAGCAAACACACCAACGCGCAGCAAACACACCAACGCGCAGCAAACACACCAACGCCAGCTGCCACGGCGCCCAGCTGCCTTTGCGTGTACCGAAGCGTGCCATGTCTATGCACTGGCCAGCACCTGCAGCAGCCGCAGCGGCGCCAGCACAACCTGCTGCGGCACCCCGCGCCCAGACAACATGCCCACACACCTCGGCGCGCCCGCATCACTGTGCCGCCCGCTGCCGCTGCAGCTGCCACCCGCGCACCGCAGCCGCCCGCCGCACACGTCCCTTGCTCCCTCCCCGTCGTCGGCGGCAGCGGCGGCCGTGCCTACTGCAGCCCCACCCCGCTCTGCCGCACATTGTCCGCGTAGTCCCTGCGCCTGCGCGCCTTGGCGGCCTCCGCGGCGTCCACGGAGGAGTGCATGCTCATGCGCCTGCCCGTGGGCCCGCTGCTGCTGGAGCTGCCGTTGGCGCCGTTCTGCATGTCGCTGAGCTCCTGCGCCAGCACGGCCTCTGGCTTGAGGTGGTCCAGGTACCTGGCAGCGTTTTTTTTTTTCGTTTTGCCGCAGCGGCGACGCGCAAGTGTCGGCAGCGGTGGTGTCAGTAGTGTGTTGCCGGCACGTGCCCGGAATCTTGCAGCAAGTGCTGTGAAACGGTTGGTGTAGTGTGCCATGGCCATGTAGTTGGTTGGTTGTGCGCCTGGTGGGGCAGTGTGTGTCAGCGCAGGAGAGTGCTGGTGCTGCTGCCAAGTTCGCCAAGTTGCGTAGGCCAAGAAGGACACCAGCCTACCAACGCTATGTGTGCGTCTGACCAACCACGGGTTCACCACACGCTGTGCGCACTGTGCGCAGTGCTATGACTGCCAGTGAACGCAGTGAAGCGTTGGAGACCAGCACCAGCAGCACCATTAGCAGCTCCTGCTGCCAATTTTGTGCCTCTGCCAGGGGAGTTGGCAGCTTGACCTGGTGGCTCTGCCGCACTCAACATAGTGCTAGCTCAGCGAGATGTGCCGTCTTTTTCGCACGTTCATTTTCAACCCACAACCACAACACCATGTCAGGCCAACTTCAATTCACCTCCAACATACTTGAAGTATTGGGACACCTACAGTTTATCACTCCTGAACGAGTTTCCATATGCATGGTATGTGCATTGCAGCAGTGATGTGTAACCCCAGAGGAACTGGTGAGCAGACTAACCAACTAAAGCAGTGGCAGAAACAGGACATGCGAAAACGCTCACCTGGGGCCCGCATTGCCAGTGGAGCTGCGCCTGCGCCGGGTGCTGCCCCCCCACTCCGCCTGGTGCGTGACCAGCTCCCTGAACTTGTTCTCAAGCGCCTCACTGACACGCAGGACTGCCATCTCCATCACCTCAGAGTCCTGCTCTGTGAAGCCCTCGCCACGCCTTTTGTTCACCATCTGCACATGTGTCAATGCATTAATGTGATTGATTTGCATGCCGGCATGCCAACATCAGCATCAGTGCGCGCGGGCACGCGAGGTTGTGTGCGCCAGTCTGTGAAGGTGGTGGTGCATGGTGTGCGGCGCTCGGCATGCAGCACTTGTAGCCACAGGTGCGGTGCCAGCCATGTGTCTTGCACACCATATTTGTGTCCCATCGAAAAGCAAAAGGTGGTGCCGCTTGCCGCGAGCCTGGAGCCGTACTCCGTGCCACCAGATTGCCCAGTGTTTCAGAATGCCTCCCATGTAGTATAGGGTTGGGCACTGGGCTGCGCATAAGCACATGTTTATTTTGTTTACGAATGCACTATACACAAACAGCGTACCGCCCTGTAACACCCCTTGCAGACGCAAAGCCGTCCCCATGATGCACACCTGGTAGAGGTGTGGCATGCCTGAATCTGCATGAATCTGCATGGTCAACATGCATACGTAGACCAATGTCAGTAATCTGGTGCACCAGTGCCTACTTGAAAAGACTTGTACAGTGCGTTCAGGCACAAACCCAATCACCTGCAACACGGCAAGCACCCGGCCACCCATGCGGCTGCGCACCGGCTCACACCTGGGCACGCACAGCACGGCAGCAGCACCAGCACCAGCAGTGGTGGAGCAGGGCACAGGATCGTCAGCCTAGTGGCGCCCAGCGCATGGCGGGCAAAAGGGCACTGCATGCCGCATGTCACTGTCGCCCAATGCATGTATTTTGCACATGGTTTGTGTGGGTGTGGCGGTCATGGGTGTGGCGGTCACAGCAGTGCCCAGTGATTTCAAACATGGCAATTACTTGTGAGCCTATGCCTTCCAGCACCATGTTCACCCAAAAGCATGCGACAACACAGACTTGGTAGGAGTGCACAGTTCGGAGCACTCACAGCATGTTTCGTGTGACAAAGCCTGTCTCCTTGTCGATGGTTTGGTTGAAGCGGGGGTCAGCGTAGGGGTCATTAACCAGCAGGCGCTCGCCAGTCATGGCGCAGTGACCCGCCAGGCCCTTGGTCATAGGAAAGCGGATGCACGTGTCGCCATCGTAAAAGACTGCAGCGGTGGCGGCAGAGGTGGCGGCAGCAGGTGCAACGGAGTTAGTTGCCACATGCTCGATGCAGCTACATGCTGTGTGTGCAATAGCCATTAGGCATCAAAACAAGCATGGCACACTATATGCGCAGTACATTGGTCATGTGAAGTGATGCAGCAGGCGAAATCTTTGATGACATGGTGTCGCGTGCTTAGCATGCCATGCTTGTGCCAAACAACGTGCGCGGCTCCATGTGCAACAGGTGTCCCTGGCAGTGAGCACACAAGCGGGCGTGACAGGGTACACACAAATGCCATGGCAGCCCGTGCCGCTCCAGTGCTGCAGCCCCCGCCGACATGAGTGCACATAATGCAAACGCTCTCAGCACTTATGCTCAGCAGACAGGGCTCAGCCAAACAATGCTCATGCTGAGCAGCAGCAGATGACACCGCACAGCAGCAGCATCAGCAGTGCTCAGCAGAAGGGGGGGGATCTTACATAGTTCCTCGTTGACGGCGTCCAGGAACATGAGCGTGGCCCTCTCGCAGGCCATGGTGTCGCACAGCTGCTGCAGGACCGTGCGCTTGAGCTCCTTGAGCTGGTTCTCAAGTGTGTTTGACCTGCAGCGCGATGTGAGGGCAGCAACTTCAACGTCAACTTCAATATACAAACTTCAACACCAGCATTGTGGTCATGGATGGCAAAGCAAACCCGGAAGGGTTTTCTTATACCCAGGTGCTACCCGAGCTGAACCAAAAAACTGCCGCCCCCTACCTAAACAGCACCACAATACGGGCCGTGCAAATCAGGCCAGAGCCAATGGCAGCGGCACCAAACACGGTCGTGAGATTCCTCCCAGTAAATGACTGCACCTGGTTCTTAAAATGCAAATTGCAGATACGTGGCATGAGAGGCGCCACACCCACGCTGCAGCATGGCATGCGCCATGCAGCACGCCACCACACAGCCGCAACTGGCACCCATGCGCCCTGGCGCCGCTGCCGCCAGCACAAGGCGCACAAGCAGGAGCTTCCACCAGTCGCTGCAGCTGGCTCTGGCCATGCGCCTACCCAGGTATGCCCAGGTTCAGAGCAAGTTCGGCCACCTGAGCGCCTGGTTTCCGCACTCCACTGCGCGCGCTCTCGCGCCATGCGCCTACCCAGGTATACCCAGGTTCAGCGCAGGTTGAGTCACCTGAGTGCCTGGTTTCCGTACTCCACCGCACGTGCTCTCGCGTCCGTGGCGGTGCCATCGGGCATGCTGTTCATGCGCAGCGTTGCCCGCCGTGGCATGGACTTGGTGAGGTCTGGCGTGGCGCCGCCGCTGAGCGCATGCACAATTGATCAATGCCAAAAAGGGCATGGCATGACATGCCGTGGCGGCGGCAGCACAAGTGGCAGGCAGGGTGGCGGTGTCAGAGAGAGGCAGCCGGGCAGACAGGCTTTTGTGGTGGTGTGCCTGTGTATTTCAAGGGTGAAATGGGGGAGCTGCAGCTGAGGACACGCCTGACAGTGCGACAGAGCACCATGCGCTGAGACACGATGGGTTGTGACGTATGCACACATGCCATGCCACATATGGTACCAACAGTGCACTGAACAGCTGCCTTCCATACTGTTACACTAGGATGCTAGGTCTAGCCTACACTACTTATGTAGTATGCCGGTCTCCATCCGAAATGTGCCGCCCATGGAATTAGTAGCACAATGGTGTGTGCTCCATCACAGGTGGCCGGAAGAGTGCCAGCCGGCGCAGACTAAGTGCTGGACACGGTACTGCGAAGTCCAACTTTGTCATGGTCTGCTGCTGCTGAGCTTGCGCACCTGCTTCCATTAGCAGTTCCACAACATGCTTTGAGTGCCACGACATGCCACCAAGCACAACTTGCCACGGCGCACACCCGCCTGAAGAGTATACTCCTCCGCAGTCACTGTCGAGGAAATTGCAGCACAGCCTGCTTGGCACTGCCGCTGGCGTCACCAGCGCAGCATGCGGGCATGCAAGCATGTTCGCATGGTGTTTGCTGGGTGGAGTGTGATGTGCTCACATGCTCTCCTTTGGCCGCCTTGGCACGCCCGTGGCGGGATCCACTGACATGACCTGTGAGCCCCTGCGCATTTGCTCTATCTGTAGGGAGTACCAGTGGCAGCACAGATTGCGGCATACCCACAAGTGGCATGCGCACATGTTCGTGAGCTGCAATCAGCGGCTCCTGTGCAGCAGGCCATGTACCACGAATTGCGCCTTCACCCTGCTGATGCTGCAGGCGCATGCGATGTGTGCTGAGTTGCATGTGCACATGGTGGGTGCACACCAGCCTTGGTTGAGCAGGCGCGAGTAGCAGGCGCAGTTGTGGCTGTTGATGTACTCTGCCAGGCGCTACCCGCGCATACAGACACACAACGCTCCTTATTTGTGTGGAAGGTCAGCAACATTGTGGTGGTGCCATGTACAGGGCACACACTGCTGTGGTATGTATGATTTTGTGATATATTCACACTTCTGAAGCACATACTTCAACAAGTACTATGGTATGAGCAAGCATGTCGACTGCTCTGTGCCCAATTCTTGAAGCACAATGATAACCCACCAGGCTAGTCCTGCACCAGCCTCTGCTGCACCAGCGAAACCTTGTCTCCAAACTCAGCCATAGCCTGCCCCTCACTCCCCCGTAGTACGAGCTTTTTGCAAAACATCCGATGGTTGTACAAGTGCACGAGTGCTTTGCCCCGACCCATTATTGTCAGCTGCTGGTGTGGTGTGTTTGCTGCCACCCACATACTAGGAAGTGCACTGTGTCCAGAATCTCCAGATGCACTAGCAAGAGCAACTTTCCCGAGTGCACGAGGTGTATGCATGCTATGTAGAACCAACATCATTGACAAAGCATAAGGAGGTGTACTCAACAAGACTGTCCAAAGTAGTAGGACATCATTTGTGAGTGTGGTAATCCGTCTTGTTTTTTCTTTGCCCAGCCGCTAGCACATGTGCCGCTTCTCATGTCCGGCCTATGCCAACCAGATGGAGTCCAGAGTCTATACGCCACTTCGCACTTTTGCATGTATGAGTATGTCACAAGTCTCCTCACTGGTTTACTACGGCAGTTGCCTTGCTGTTCCTGCCCTGTTGCTGCGCAATGAGTGCGGCACCGCCCGCATCTGTTCCGTGCGCCAACCAGAAGCGTGTTACCAGCGCACCTCAACGTAAAGGCATGCTCCATACAGCATGTAATGACACACCACTGATTGCCAGTCACCCATTTGAAGTGCAGTGTACTTCACTAGAAGTACTTCACAGCACGGTACAATGTAGTGTGCTCCATACATATGCTACCGGTACGTAGTACTTCAGAAGTATAGGTGCACCTTCTTTGCCTTGCTGCTCTTGTCCAGCTGCTGCCGTGCCGTGTGTATGGCTGCCCATGTCTGGCCCGCACCGCTCCCTTTGCGAGTTCGCTTCCCCGGAGCCTGTGCCTGCCCCTGTGCGCCATTGCCGCCGGACTCATTTGTGCTCTCGCTGGAAGTGCTGCTGCGCCTTACCAGCTGCCGCCCGCCGCCCCCGCTGTTCCGTGTACTGTGGTGTATGGGCGTGGCGCATAAGCAGTGTGGGGGTGGCCGCAAGGCCAGTGGGGATTGGTGCAGTAGTAGAAAAACAGAATGGCTAGTGTATGAGTCGACCAGATGGATAATCCTGAGCATCACGGCGCTGGTGACGTGTGAGATTGTGTTTCTGGTGCAGGAGCAGCTGCCAGTACAATGGCAACAATGTACACCATAAACGTGCATGGGGGTCGCTTGGCACTCGGCTCAGAACAATAGCACTGCTTCCATTCATGCACTCATGAATATATGGGATTGTGTATGCAGGTGCACAATGTAGGGTCGCCTGTCCAGGAGAGTGTGAGGTCGCCAACCGCGCACAGAACATGCATACCGACGCCGCTGATGACAGCAGCCATGGTATTTGTGCGGTTAGCAAAGTGCTGACAGCCAAACCTTGTGGTGATGTGCGCATGCACACAGGCAGTGCGGTTTGTGTGCTCACGTGGACTGGAGGGTGCTGCTGTTGCTGGTGGCATGGTGCAGTGGCACATGTGAGCTGTGCATGTCGGACGTGAAGTCACTCTCCGGCACATCATCCGGTGACATGGCAGGTATGCGGTCCAGCTGCCGCAGCCGAGACATGATCACCTGCATACACACCAAGGGCACGCAACGCAGTCCATGTGTTGATTGACTGTGCGTTGTTCTTATTTGTAGGCTGTACCCATGTGCTGCATTCATGCCGGTATTGGCAAACAAGAGCTGTATGCAGATAAATACGGTGCGCAGACACCTTGTCACGTACGTTTGCGAGCAATGCATGACATTTCATACAGTCAACAGTGTGTGTGGACAACTCCCATGGTGGTGTGTGCGTGCACGGCACACCTCTCTGCTGCTGCCAGCATGCGCCTTGTGGTGTCCCCCATAGGGTGGCGCGATACACCACTGAGCACATGTGTACATGCCCGTGTTTAGCTGAGCCCTGATACTGTGCCGACACGACTCGGCACTGCTCCTTTTGTTCACGCCTGTCATAAATTGGTCATGCCGTGTGGGCATGACTCACCTTTTGGTGGTCGTGCCTGGTGATGTTCATGTCTGGAAGGTGGTGTATCCTCACTTGGGCCAGCTTGCGTCTGCTGAGTCCCCTCCCATCCCCTCCCCACAGGTTCGTCATCAAGCTTTCTCTGGTACGGAACACCACAGGCGAGGCGACAAGCAGGTACGGCAAAACTTGCAGCCTTTAGGTTGGCGGCTGGTGCTGGTGGTGGTGGTGATGCCCTGTCTTGTGTGCGCAGGCGAAGGCAGGCCGGTGTGTGCCACTAGGGAAAATAGTCCCGCCACTCACCTGTATTGCTTCAGGCCTATGGGGCCCAGCAGCGTCGACACATCTATCAGGTCCTCCGTCGCCGCCATGGTGCACGCGTCTCCGCTATCACCGCTATCACCGCTGTGCGCTGTGCAGAGCGCGTCACACACACACGAACCCAAAGAAATGGCAGTTACAGATTCCGGGCGCCGCAGAATGTTGCTCAGCAAAGCAAGCTGGTCACCTGTCAGCCGCAAAATGCAAACATGCACTGCAGCTTGTGTGCGCCCTTCTCGCACCGGCGCGAGCGCGGTCCGGCAGTGCTGCTGCGAGTGTGGCGTCGCGCGGGGCCACGGGGTGGCAAAAACAGTCACAACCAACGGCACCATGGTGCGCGCTCTCATGTTCGCAACATCCCTGGGTGGGGCTTGCGCCTTCGTCGCTCGTGCCCCCTTTGCAACCACATCCAGGCTCGCTGTGCAGCCGAGCGCTGCTTTGGCGGCGAGGCAGCTGAGCATGGACGCGGGCGAGGGAGACGCAATCCCCAACAAGTACAGCAGCATCCTGACGCAGAGGAAAAGCCAGGGGGCCTCCCAGGCCATGCTGTACGCCACCGGCCTTGAGGTGAGTGGCGGCAGATGCTGGAGCACCGCACATTGCATGTTGCACACCAACTCAACTGTTGCACCATGTGCCCCGTGCTGCCGGCAGCGGTCACCCGACATGTGACCACGCTGTGGGCGACGTCGTGGTTGCCGTTCATGTCGCTTGCGGCTGTGCTGGCGCGCTACCTGGCGGTGGATCCGATGTGTGTGTGATGCCTTGCGAGCCACCTTGAACGTTGTGCTGACTGATTCCTGTTGGCCGTGCCGCTGCTGCTGCTGTTGGCGCCTGCGGTTCATGTTGCATGCGCCTGCAGCCCAGCGACATGAGCAAGGCCCAGGTTGGCATCTCGTCCGTGTGGTTCGAGGGCAACCCCTGCAACATGCACCTCCTCGACCTCGCTGGCAAGGTCAGTTCCCACACGACACACCCATTTCAAACATCGACTGTGCGGTGTGTGCATGCAGCACTGAGCGGCAGCAGCATACCTCCTCATCCTTGGAAACTGCTGATTGCTTTTGCTTCGACGGGGCGAAGCTGTTGCCCGGCCTGCTCATGCGCTTGGTGGCAAGCAGTACGGTACCGTTTTGTGTGCAGTGCACACACGAGTGCGCACTGTCAAGTGCCGGCCGTCGTTTCCCTTGTGCAGGTGTTATCTGAACTCACGCAATGGCTGTGCAGGGCTCTGCACATCTCGGCAGCAATTCCAATGCAGCAATGACAGCTGCATCATATGTGTCCACATAGCGGCACAGCATATGGTGTGGCATACACCCACCCTCCCCCACAGCCACCATGCCTTGAGCTGCAGAGCTAGCCCGTGGTTCACACTCACAATTGCCACACGCAGTTGAGCACTTGTTGCTAGCTGGGTCCTGCTTGCCGCCCTGTGCAGACCATGGTACATCAGACAGTGTTGCAGACAATGCTGTAAAACCGGGCACCACCTCTGCTCCAGCGCACTCACTGCCTGTGCCCACCTGGAGTGGTGTTGCACACTCGCCGCCACCCCCGATGCATGTTGTACTGCAGCTGCTGTGGGCGCCTTGGTTACTGCTGTGTGCTCCCGCGCAGCCTGGCACTACTTGTGACGAAGCAACTGCAAATTGCACTGCTGTGTGCATGACCTTCACATGCCAGCTTGCACTTCCACAACTTGAAGTTACAATGTGAGCCCAAGTACACTTTCTTGCAACTTCAACTTGTACTTCAACTTGCTGCAGGTGAAGGAGGGCGTGGTCGCGGCCGGCATGGTTGGCTACCGCTTTAACACCATTGGCGTCAGCGACGGCATCTCCATGGGCACGGACGGCATGTCCTTCTCTCTGCAGAGCCGTGACCTAATTGCGGACTCCATTGAGACCGTCATGGGCGGCCAGTGGTATGACGCCAACGTGGCCATTCCGGGTTGCGACAAGAACATGCCGGGCTGCCTGATTGCCATGGGCCGCCTCAACCGACCCTCTCTCATGGTGCGTGATTGCCTCAGCAGTGTTACTGTCAGGCACCCACTGCAGTACAACCACAGAGTACGGCGAGAGGGGTGTACTTGGTCTGCATCTGGTGGTGTAAGCTTGCTGTGGACCAGTGATGTTGGCTACGGGTGCATCGTGTGCATGCCCGTCCTCTTCGAAGTGGAGCTCAGAAGCTACATACGCCGAAAATGTTTGTGTGGTGTGCAGCCAAGTATGTGTCCGCTCACATGGGGCACTGGAGCAATTCTGCTTTGCAAAGTTGATGGCAGCAGGCGTGCACACCTGAGGTGACCAGTGGCCATGTTAGGTGTGTGCTGCCATGCCTAGTGCGGGCATCACACAAATGAGGCACACTCAACGCAAGTCTGCTGTCTGCTTGCCTGCACCTGTTTCTCACGCGTGGCAGGTGTACGGTGGCACTATCCGTGCGGGCTGCACCAAGGAGTACCCGCAGCTGGACATTGTGAGCGCGTTCCAGGTGAGCACATGCCTGCACAGGAAACATGCAGCATCGTTAACTGGACATGTACATGGAACATCCAATTTATATTGACCTGTACATAAATCCATGTATTTGTAGCACAGTATGTGTACATACAATCATGTACTTCATGAAGTATTTTTTAAAACAGTACCTCAGAAATATGTGCATATATTCCTACGTAGTACAGAAGTACACATCATACACATGTATGCGCAAGTTAACATGTACATGTACATGTATGCACACGTGAACATAAAAATATGTACATATATGTACGGTATATCTACAATGTACATGTACATGTATGCACACGTGAACATAATACTTCTTGAAGTATGTACATATTTGTATATCAATGTACATGTACATAAATGTATGCAAAGGTTAACCTAAAATTATGTACACAGATGTATATCTACATGCTTCTACTTGAAGTACAAGTTATCAATATTGCAGTTGTGTGTGCAAAAACATACCTTCACATCACATACTCACACAAACACATACAAGTACACAACCATGGTTTGAGACTATGGGCGCCATGTGTATGTGTTTACAAATGAGTAGTTTGAAGTATTTACCGTATACATGTGTACATAGATGGCATTTAAATGCACACACTTGAAAAGAGACCACATGATTATGGTATTTGATCCCGAAGCTTTCCCTAGGTTCCATTTATTCATTTATTAATTTATTGGTTAAACAAGAACTTTTTTTTTCAAACATGCCACACATCAATGCACATGTACATGTACGTACTTCCAATGTACTGTGCATACATACATGCACATGGCATACCATACTGAAGTATGTGTGGCATGTATGAAGCAACAACTGATGGTAGTACAGACAATTTATAGATTGTGCAGTATGTGAGTACACATGTTTCCATGTGTATTAGACACTTGCCAATACTCTTCTCATAAACGTGTTCATACATGAGTATGATTATAATTACCTCAAGTATGTATACATAATAAATTTGTGTATTTTGTGCAAACAAATGCTGAATCACATACGAAGTACATGTACTTCGAAGCATACTACAGTAGTATAGATGTGTAGGTGCGAGAGTTGCTGCCCTGGGTAGGGGCACAGTCTTTGCTTTGTTCACCGACTTGCACAGGTCTGCACAGGGTGACTGCCCCTACCGGTGCGGAGACTGAGAGCTTATCGCTCCTGGATGAGTTTCCATATACTTGGTGTGGAAGTGTGCTTGTACAAAACTCCGCTTGGGGCGCTGAAAGCCCTGTGCACAGGCGTGTCAGCCAGAACAGCATGTCCAAACATGTACAGTACATTCGGTAGTGGAGTTCAACAACGAGTGCATACTTTATAATGTACTTCAAAGTACTTCTTGTGAAGTAAAAATACATGTGTAAATATTCTAGCGACACGTTTATAAATACGCATGTGTACATCTAAACATATTGTGACATTGCACCTGAGTACATAAAAGGGGTATGTACAGCGTTCAATTGTGCACATGCGCCTGTGTGAACTTGCCTCCGCATCAATTTGTAAACACAGCTACCACTTTTTAATGTCTTGATTGCATGTTGTCGGATATACGCCTGACATCATAGGGTATGTGTATATCATGCTTGGTGTATGTGTATATCATGCGTAAAGCATTCTTTTGGGCGCATCCCGCGCCGAGCTAGCTCACAGGCAGCGCCGGCCACACTACACAGTATTGTTGCAGAAAAGTATCGTTGTTATACGCTACAACAGTACCACCACTACTCTCACTGCTGCCTATGCGCTCATGAGTTGGGTTAACAATACTGCAACATGCCTGCCCCGCTTGTTGGTACTCTGCGTGCATGCCTGTGCGTTTGCGTGTCCGTGTGTGTGGTCAGTCATATGGCGAGTACCAATATGACCGCATCACGGAGGAGCAGCGTGGCGACATTGTGCGCAACTCGTGCCCGGGCCCTGGCGCATGCGGCGGCATGTACACGGCCAACACCATGGCCACCGCCATTGAGGCGCTGGGCATGTCGCTGCCATACTCCAGCAGCACGCCCGCTGATGACCCGCTCAAGCTTGAGGAGGTGAGTGTACTACCAAGCCATCCATATTCAAGCTGTCCTTGTGGTTACACAGCACGTCTGCTGATGACGCGCTCAAGCTGGAGCATGCTTGCACGTGTGGCAGCCATGTGACTTATAGAGTACTTCGAAATACTTCAGTAGTTGTACACTTGAAGTGTGATATACAGCAAGCATTGCTGTTTTCTGTGCTGAGGTGTGCATGTGGCCTGTGGCAGCATCACAGCTGCATGTCAACGTTTGCCGCCGAGGTGCCAGAAAGTGGCCGTGGACATGTGCTCGGAAGCATTTGATGTGCTCAGCACGTGCCCGCCACAGCTGCTTCCGTTGGCACGACCGCTTACACCGCTGCCACTGCCCCCACTGCTACTTCTTCCACCCGTGTACTGTGGCACTGCCCGCAGTGTGTCCGTGCGGGTGAGGCCATCAAGCTTCTGCTGAAGAAAGACCTGAAGCCCAAGGACATTGTGACGCGTGCCTCCTTTGAGAATGCCATGGTGACTGTCATGGCGCTGGGCGGCTCCACCAACGCTGTGCTGCACCTCATTGCCATGGCAAGGGCGTTTGACGTTGAGCTGAGCATCGATGACTTCCAGAAGGTGGGTCACGCACGCCCGCACCAACGCTGTCACTGCACATCAAGTATGGTATCAAGTATGGTACTTGCAAGTGTAGTAGTATGTGATATTTGTTTGCCTTTGTTGGCGTGCGTTTGCATTTGTGGGCGTGCAAGATGCAGGTCATGCATGCCGGTATGTAGTAATGCCGTGTGTGGCTCCGTATTCATGTGGCCACAGCTTTGCGCTGGTGACATGTACAGCAAGCAGGCAGGTGTGGTATCACTCACGTTTGTGTTGTACGTTTTTGGGTGATGCTACTGACGCTGTCCTGCATACTTCAAAGTACTTCGAAATACAAGGTTCCATGCTGTCATGTGCAGCAGGTGATGATGGTGGTGGCATGCATTGGGCAGCAGTGCTTCTTTTTCTCCCAATGAGCAAACATGGTAGTATTTCTCCTTAATGTAAGAGCATTCGTACCTGCAATAAATAGGACAGGGCAGCTGCCATGCATACACGCACGCTTGCCTGTGTTTGCTTGCTATGAAGGCAGCTGTGAATAAAGCTGTGCATACTACGTAGTAAGTTTTTGTCCAGGCACCACCACCTGTTGGCGCTGCGTGCAAAGGCCCCAACTTTATTCCCTCTGCTGCCTTGGCTACCGCCGCTGTTGCCGCTGCTGCCACTTGTGCTGCTGCTGCCACTGCTGCTGCTGGTGGTGCTGCCGCTGGTGCTGGCGGTGGTGTTTCCACATGACACACATGACATGGCCCACATGACAATGACAATGACAGACATCGGACAAGGTGCCCTTCCTGGCTGACCTGAAGCCCTCTGGCAAGTACGTCATGGAGGATGTTCAGGCCATTGGGGGCACGCCTGCTGTCATGAAGGCAAGTGTTCCTTGCTGCTCTTACACAAGTTGTGCTCTTTGTTGTGCCGTTGACGTACCTCGGGCATCGCCCCACAAGCCATCCAGTGTGCGCTGGCAAATACTGCAACGATTTTTTTGAAGTACCGTAGCAGGTAGAAAAACATACCAGTCGCGCTGTCGTTATAGCACTAGGTAGAACAATGTAGTACCTAGTAGTCGTGCTGTTATGATGGTATGCACGTGGCACGTGACACACATCATGTCACTGACGGGTCACGTGTCCACCATGGCGCATGTGATGATATGTAATACATATGGTGTGTACACACATGTGTGTGTGCCGTAAAGGCCGTGCAGACCAGTGGTGGCGCCCCTTCCGTCAGGCGCCCCAAGTTGAAGTACGTACGTGAAGCAGCAGCATACAGACACCTGCGTGTGTGGCCCAAGACTGCTGAGCGCGCCAGGGCCTGCGTCGCGCTGTGGCGCCAGGGCCTGCGTCGCGCTGTGGCCTGTGTGCCGGTGTTGCTGTTGTTGACTTTCTCTGTGAGTCACGGTGGCATGGTTGCAGCTGGGTTCCTGTAGTCGTTACTGCAGCGCTTGTCACCTGCCACGCTGCGCGGTGAGGTAACCAGGGAGCTGTACCAGCCAAGCTAAGCGTACCCGTGCAACTTACTGTGCAAGTAGTTCACACGAGGTTCTCAACATATGCTGCGATGCTGCCACGCCAATCCTACAGGCCCCTCACACACCGCCCCTTTACGCTAAACTAGCGCACCCTCTTGTGTGCGTGTCATGTCCCGTGTCCGCCCACCTCTCAGTACCTCATGGATGCCGGCCTGATTGACGGGTCATGCATGACGGTGACGGGCAAGACTGTGGCTGAGAACCTGAAGGACCTGCCTGGCCTCACCGAGGGGCAGGAGATCATCCGGCCCCTCAGCAACCCCATCAAGGAGTCGGGACACATACAGGTCGGCGCATGTGGCGGCACTGCTGTATTCCTTGTAGGCTGTTGGAAGCGCGCCTGTGCATGCATGGCCAAGGCTTGATGGCGTTGAGCACCTAATGTGCTGAGCAGGAATTTTATTATTTCTAGTGCTCCATCGATGGCTAGCCTGGCCGTTGCCAGCAGCACACGCTGGTTCTCCACCCTGCAATTTGGCGCTGGCAAGCATCATCCAACCACCCGTGCCTGTGCTGCCTTGCACCAATTCCTTCGGTCGTGTGTGATGGTGTGCAGATCCTGTACGGCAACGTTGCGCCCGAGGGGTCTGTGGCCAAGATCACAGGCAAGGAGGGCCTCACCTTCAGCGGCGTTGCCAAGGTCTATGACTGCGAGGAGGACATGATGGCCGGTGAGAACCTCAACTTCGAGTTCAACGTCAACTGTACATTAACTTCAAGTTTCTCACCTCACCTGCTGCTGCTGCTGGTGCAGTGGTGCCGCCACATGAGTGCATGCGCCTCCAACCTTGTCAGCCCCTTCCACACACTCCCCTGGCGACGCTGCATGCAGCCGCGTGTTACAACCAACAGCGTGCCATGCACGGCCAGCCGTGTGATTTCCTCCTCCATGCCTGCTCCCTCCCCCCTGGGCATTGCACTCACGCACAAATGCCCGTGCTGCATGCCCACTTGCTCCATTCACACACACGCCCCTGCCTTGTCATTGTCCATTGCGTCGCTGCGGTTGCCCGCTCATGCCGTCCACACATGCGCACCTGTTTTGGCATTGTTCATTGTGTCGCTGCGGCTGCCCACTCGCACCCTCCACACACATGCCCCTGCCTTGCCATTGTTGATTGTGTCGCTGCGGTCGCCCACTCGCACCCCTCACACACACACCCCTGCCTTGTCAATTGTTCATTGTGTCCCTGCTGTTGCCTTTGTTTGCCAGGCCTGGAGCGCAAGGAGATCAAGGCAGGCATGGTTGTTGTCATCCGATATGAGGGCCCCAAGGGCGGCCCTGGCATGCCAGAGATGCTGACGCCCACCAGCGCCATCATGGGTGCGGGCCTGGGTGACTCCGTGGCGCTCATCACAGATGGGCGCTTCAGCGGGGGATCGCACGGCTTCATCATTGGCCACATCACGCCTGAGGCGCAGGTGAGCGGGTGACCACTTTGTGCGCGCGCACACCACACACTTCTGAAGTAAATTGAAAAAAGACATAATACTATGTGCATGGCGTACATGCATGGCATTTTGAATAGTACTTTTAAAAAAGTAAATATACTCCGTACTTGATACTTCGAAGTATAATGAAGTACTATTTTTTTGCCGTGTGTGGTTTGGTTGGCACGGCGGCTCTCAGCGCAGCTGGCCGTGTCAGCGATGGGGCTGGCAAGCTTTGGTCCATACCACTACAGCAGTACAGTAAGTTCACATCCCTCTCCTGAAGGCCTCTTCCAGTTCCATGCGATGGGCACGCCACAGGCAGGGCGTGCAGCCATACCGCTCTGCCCACTCCCAACCGCCTGAGGCATCAGCGCCTTGCCAGAAATTGCCCCGTGCGCCCTAAAAGCCACCGCCAGTACTGACGCTGCAGTACACAAAGCATGCTGCGCTGGTGCGTGTACCAGGAATTCCGGTGCCTGCGGGGCTTCCCCCGGCACTGCTCATGCGCAGCCCAGAGCCAGGGCTGCATGTGTTAATAGCTTGTGACAGTGCATCGTGCCCCGCTGCTGCGAATGCCGACACCCGGCACACGCGCCTGCTGTGACAGCTGAGAGTTTCCACCATTGCTGCCCCGACCGCTGCTGCTGTGCGCCTGTGATTTTTTGTGTGGGTTGGTGGTGCGCAGGTTGGTGGCGCCATTGGACTGCTGGAGGATGGCGACGCAATTGTCATTGACGCCAAGAAGCGCCAGATCAACGTCCTGGTTGACGACTCTGTGCTCGCAGAGCGCCGCAAGAAGTGGACACCTCCCCCTCTCAAGGTACACAAATCGACTAGCAGTGCCTGGCAGCACGTGTGCAGGGCATGTGTCGTACTTGGTTCGAGAGACGCATGCCAGCGCAGGATGGAATGCAATGCACTGGTACGTTGCCAACTGGCTGACTGGCTGTTTGTGCGAATGGTCACTGGGACAGCATTTTGTTTGTGAAATGACAATAGACATGGTGCGTGTTGTGCATCATCTTTGCACCGCCAGGATAGCTGGCTTGGCTGTAGCCTGTTGTGCTGTTTCACAGCCTCTGGGCACACTGCCTGCCGCTGCCAACTCCCATCACGCTCCGTTCTGTGCAGTTATCATCGCTGCACCTACCTATACTCAGCGTGCACTCCTGTGGCCTGTTCCGCTGCTTGTGCGCGCAACAGGCGACCCGCGGCACCCTGTACAAGTATATCAAGAATGTGGCCAGCGCCAGCAATGGCTGCGTCACTGACGAGTAGCACCACGTACCAAACACACACAGACACAGAAAGTCAGGGACAGAGGGTATGCGAGCAGTAGCACCAACAGCCGCAGTGCTCAGCAGCTGCGGTGCCGCTCAGCAGTGGCGGGCGCAGCAGCTGCGCGCCACCATCCAGCTTTTGACACAGGCTCCAGTGTGCGTGTGCCTGGTGCAGCGGTGGCAGGCATGCACTAGCCGCACCACGCCACTGGTACCTGTGCCGCAAAGTGTGAGAGCTGCAGCCGGGTCTCGTGCGTTGCAATATTTTCACACAGTTAAGGGCAGGGTGCAATAAATCACAGCGAGTACATCGCCATGTCACAGCAGCGATGTGCGCAGAGGAGCGTGTGCAGACCGCGTGTGTGCTCCTGTATGTGTTTTTGCCCTGTGCATGCGCACCTGTTCGCCTTTCTGTGCACACAGCACACACTGCGACACTGCCCGCAGCGGGAGGAGGGAGCGCCGCCGCCGCCGCAGCCGCAGCACGGTGTGGAGCTCTTGCCGCTGCCACTGCCAGTGCATCAGCCGGCCATGGACACCACAGCTGGAGCCACAGGCGCCGGCCGACCAGCAACACGGCGTTGGGCTCCTGCCACCGCCGGTGCAGCAGCCGGCGGCGTCACCATGGCCACAGGTGGCGCCACTGCACAGCGGCGGCGGCGGCGCGGCGATCCCCGGCAAGGATCCCTTCGCCGCGCTGCGGCACGTGCGCGTGTGCGTTGTGGACGACGAGGTCATCATTCGCAAGCAGGCGGCGCGTTTCCTGATGGCGTGCGCGCACGTCGTGGCGCTCGGCGATGGCAACGCCGCGCTGCCAAAGCTGCTGCGCGCCGCCGCGGCCCGACGCCGTACGATGTTCTGTGCCTGGACGACAACCCCTGCCGACGCGCTTTGGCGGGGAAGATTTACGAGGCGTTGCGGGCGGCGCATGAGCGCGGCCTTGCTGTTGTTGACAAATTGGCCGCGCGGAGGCGCTGTATGGGCCCGACGTCGTGCGTTGTAAGAAGCCGTTCTCTCCGGACCAGCTTCGCCGCGCGGTGCTCGCGGCGGGTGGGTCGTGTCTGCAATGACACACGCCTTTTCCACTCCCCTCCTCCTTTTCATTTTGTTGTCCGTTGGTTTGTCAGTGGTGGTGTCCCCGCCCCGTGAGTTGTGGTAGATGAGGTGCTGCAGCGCTCACGGAGCGCTTTTCTGTTTTTCCGGTTCTGCTGCGGTTGGCGGCGCGTGCTGCCGCTCGTCTGTTTTGTTCTGATTGCTTGTGTGGTTGCAGCCGTGGTGTCAGTGGTTGGGTCAACGAATTTGTTTGTCCTGGCACTGGCACATGTTGTGCTGCACCCTGTCCCCGCATGCAGCTACCCGTGTCTTTAGGCAGCAGTGATTGCGCGCGGTGCCGTGCGGCAACTCTTCAAGTTGGCTCTTATTACAAAAAGTGTGCCTATTACCTTGCATAATAAGCATGGTACTGGTGTGTTGTAGCTGGGGACATTGATGCGCATGGCATTGCTAGAGTTTTCTTCTGTTCAAACCTGGCCTGGCCAATCGGCCCTGGCGGTGCCGTGCCGGGTGTTGGCGCAAGTTTGAAGTCGTTGGAATTGGAGGGTGCCTTCCGGGGGGTATGGGGGGTCGTGTGCCCACCCATTCCATCTACCAACTTCAACTGTTTGCTGTAGGGGCGGGAAACACAGATTGAGACGAATTAGTGGGTAGCGAGAGTGGGCGCACCAGCCTCCCCCACCAGCGCACAACACAAACACAACGCACACCGAAGCGCTTGAACGACAGCACAGCCGGAAGCGGCAGTAGGGGCGCAGCCTGCATCAGCCGGCTGGCGTGGCCGTCGGCAGTAGTCGCCCGGCAGGGACACCAGACGGCAAGCACAAGCTTGCTTCACAAAACAACAGTTCAAACCCAACGTTGCCGCCCCCAGGTTGCAACTGCAACAACAACTCCACCCCGCAGCGCCAGGTTCCAGCCCCCCCAGGCAGCGGCAGCTCTGGCAGCGGCAGCTCAGGCGATTTTGAGGCCTGAGAGGGGCAGCTGCGCGCGAGTACTGTCATGCCAGGGGCCACAGGCGAAGTGCGTGCCGGTGCGCATGGAAGCCTGCTGCTGTTGCTACTGGGGCAGCCGCAGCAACTGGTGCTGGCGCAGCCGGTGCCCTCGGCACAGGCGGCGCAGCTGCTGCCGCAGCAGCAGGCCATGAGGAAGATGCTGTGGAGGAGCTGAGGGGTATGCGGGTGTGTGAGAGCACGAGGAGCACGTACGCCAGAATCTGTAGGACAAGCACCCTCAGCTGCTTACCGCAGAGTTCACGGCGCAGTTCGAACATGCGGGCGTCGACAGTGACACGAAAGCTGTGCCCTCAGTGAAGCGGTTGCTGAAAGCGCTACCTGCCAAGCGGGGGGGGCGGGGCTCGGACCGCCCCCGCTAAACTGGGAGCAGGTGACCGCACAGCACTTCGTGGCGTTTGTCGTTCAGGGGAGGGATGCTGCCACACTGTGGCATGCGCACACTGAGCAAGTGCGTGGTGTCAGCTACACTGAGCAAGTGCTGCATTTGCGTGCCGCGCTTGCGTGAGTGCGCGCTCTGCTTTCAGGGCTGCCTTTGGTGCCGCACGTTGCTGACCTACCGGACTATCTTGATGCGGCTGCGTGCGACGCCGTGTGTGGCCGCCTCACCGAGTCAGTTGAAATCACTGGATTGCTAAAAGGGCTGACGCGGCAGCTGACGGAAGTGTGGCGGCAAGGTTCAGCTAGTACTAACTTTGATGGCTCCACGAGATGAAACACAACATACCACTTATGATGTTGATATTTGATAAAATTACTGAGCCTGCCAATGGCATGGACTGGCCATGCCATTCCATTCAATTTCACAGTTCGGAAGTGCCAGACCCGTTTTGCGCGGCACAGAGCATGTGTGCACAACAAAGCTCACTACCATCCCATTTTACCGTGCACTGTGTCAGGTTTATCCACAGAGCCTGTCACACACTATGACTGAGATCATGAAGCAAGTTGGCCTCCTGGTCTTGTCGAAGGCTTGCGGCGCGGAGCAGCAGTTCCAGTGCCAGGTGGTGCAGCGGCTACTGAGAATGTGAGCGCGCAAAGGGAGCCCACTGGCGGTTCACCTGCATATACGCCGCCGCCGCCTGACTGGCAGCTGCCACCATTCAGGGCCGCGCAAGCATGGCAGGCGTGGGCTGTGGGCATAGACCAGCATGGCCCCTACCGCCGACTGTCAGCAGTGGACATGCCAGAGCGCATGCGCAGAGAGTGGAAAAAGTACAGGGCTTTCATGGCAATCATTGAGAGGTGTCTCAGGGCCAAGCACAGTGAAATCGAGTGGTCAGTGCACACTGAGGATGCTGCAACCCGTCTGTACGCTGAGGTGAAGGCAGACATTGAGCTTGAAGGGCAATCGCACAAGGCTTAGCGGCGCCACGCGCACTGGCAGCTGAAGTGGACACCAGTCCTAAAAAACTTTGAGCAGCAGCGTGCGAAGAGTAAAAGGCAGCGGGTGGGTGGCACAGACTAGCTAGCGGTGGCACAGAGGCGTCACGTAGCATCCGATTGGGGCAGCGTGCGCTGCCGTTATTTAGCCTGTTCACACTGCATGCTGCAGTTCTTCGCTGCCTTCCGTACTACTACGACTGTAGTAGCTCCCTGTCTGCAGATACAGAACTCTAAAAAAACGCTGTGATTCGCAACAGTTCCATGAGCACCACATATCATTTTGCCGTTTGCCTCTGTGCTTGTATGGTGTCCTGCTGCCTGGTGGTGCACTGCACTGCGACTGCTGAGCAGAGCACAGGCCGCTGCTGAGCAGAGAAGAGGCCGGCTGTGCCAAAGGCGCGCGGTGCTCTCGGTGCGGTGTGCGCACGCCGGCGCCACTAGCAGCACTGCAGCCAGTTAGTGTGCCGTTGTCTTCTCGCTTACGCTCCTTACGCCCCATCCTGCGTCTCTGGTGCTGATGTTGCTGACCATGTTGCTGCAAGCTGCTGCTGCAACTGTTGGCTTGTGTTACACCGCGTCCAGCCCTACCACGCTCACACAAGTGCCCTCACCAACCCACCTGTAGCGCTTACGCCTGACAAGGCCTGCACTGCCTCCTGCACGCCTGGCGGTATCCCAGCGGCCCGCAAAAGGGGCGGTGCGTAACAGTGGTTTGAGGTGACCCCCTGCCGGCCCTAATTCCACACAAGCAAGTTCAAGTTGCCGGGCCGCAATGCCGCCCCCCCCCCCCCGAACCACGTGATCACTGGCTGAGCAGGAACTTGAAGGAGCATCACCTCCGCAAGTGCACAGCCTCCAACAGCATGCTGTGGACAACCCTGTCGCAGCAAAGCAGCAACCAGCCAGAGCAGCAGGGCACACCCTTCTGAGGCCTCCCCCTACATCGCCAGCGTCACCTGCGGCTCCGCCTCCATTCCTTCCGTGAAAGTGATAAGTAACTGTCGCTCCCCCCTCAACTAACGAAGCTTGTTGTGAAACACCAGCAGCGGCACCAGCGGCGGCCCCAGCGGCAGCAGCAGCGGCGGGAGCACCAGCGGCACCTGCTGCCGCCTCCGCCCCTGCCATACCGCCAGCAGCAGCAGCGGCGTCGTTTGGGCGGCAGAAGGGGCACCAGCAGCAGCAGCTGTCACCACCAGCCACCGGACCACCAGCACCCCAGCCTGAAGCAGCAACAACAGGTGCGTCGTCAACAGGCACACCTACCTCACACGTACAGTAGCGCGTGCACGCACCCATAGTGCGGCGCCCGAGGACCGCTGCCAGGCAGTTGACACTCACACGTGCGGCGCACGGCGCGTACCATGCTTCTGCTTATCCCCCCTCACATGTACCAGGACTGTAGGTGATGTGAGGTGCCAAGCACCCACACTGCAGCGCGCGCTGTGTGTTAGTACATGCTATGCCCTGCGGGCGCAGCACATAGCACACAGCGCGCGCTGCAGTGTGTGTACTTGGCACCTCACATGAGCTACAATTCTGGTACATGCGAGGGGGGATAAGCAGAAGCATGGCAAGCGCCGTGCGCCGCACGTGTGAGTGTCAACTGCCTGGCAGCGGGCCTCGGGCGCCGCACCATGGGTATGTGCACGCGCTACGTGTGAGGTAGGTGTGCCTGTTGACGACGCACCTGTTGTTACTGCTTCAGGCTGGGGTGCTGGTGGTTTGGCGGCTGGTGGTGACAGCTGCTGCCCCTTCTGCCGCCCAGACGACGCCGCTGCTGCTGCTGGTGGTATGGCAGGGGCGGAGGCGGCAGCACCTGGTGCTCCCACCGCTGCTGTTGCCACTGGGGCCGCCGCCGCTGCCGCTGCTGCCACTGCTGGCGCCGCCGCTGCTGCCGCCGCCGCTGGTGCCGGTCCCGCTGGCGCCGCTGCCGCTGGCGCCGCTGTTGTTCCCGCTGGTGCCGCTGCCGCTGGTGCCCCCGCCGCTGCTGCTGCCGCTGCTGCTGGTGCCGCTGGTGTCACTGCCGCTGGTGCTCCCGCAGCTGCTGGTGCCGCTGCTACTGCACGCGGCTTCTTGGCGGCGGGGGCACCACGTGCGTCGCGTGTGGAGGCAGGTGTCACGGCCTGTTCGGCCATGCAGCTAGTGCTTGCTTCATGCCACTGGCGGAGTCGTTCCTGCTCTCGCTGTCCGGAAGCGGAGGCGACCGTGCACCAGCTGCTGGTGCTGGTGGGCTGCGCAGTGTAGGCGCTGAGTTGCAGCGTGCGCTGCATCGGTGGGCTGTGCAGCACTACCGTTCGTACACCTTCACACCTCTGCCGTTTCAGCCGGAGGTCCGTTCAAGGACGGCGAGAGAGAGAGGCACTGTGCTGGCCAATGCCGAGGATCCGGACTCCCTCTCTCAAAGTCGACCTCTCCGCTGACCTCCACCACCTCGTAGGTTGATGTGGTGTTGTTGTTGTGGGCGTCGCAATCGGCTTCCGGACAGATATTTGGCACTTGAAGTTGTTCCTAAAAGTTGCCGCATGTGTGTGTGTGCCGCCGCAGTGTGTGCCAGCGCCCCTGCTCTCGCCACAGCCCCCCACCGAAGCAGCAGCAGCACTGCCATCGTGGGCACCCATTCTGATCGTGCGGGGTTTGGCGCAGGCAGTGGCTTACTCAGGTGCGGCATAGCGCAGACCGAGGATGCCACCACACGTGTGCACAGTGCACAGCAGCACCTACTGTAACTCCGGAGTCCGCTTAGGTACCTACTTTACTACTACTTCAAGCCCTAGGTAGCCTGCGGGCACTCGCTAGCCCTTTCTTTGTCCGTACACATTGTCGTGCATTTGACACGTGTCTTGGCCACCAGTGAGCGTGCTGGCACGCATATGTCATGGGCTCTTGCACGCCCCCAAGTGCAAATAAATAAAACTACTACTTCAAGTATTTGCACGCCCACAAGTGCAAATAAATAAAACTACTAGTAGCACACTAGTAGTCATTTACTTGCACTTGGGGCGTGTGCAAGAGCCACAGCCCTGGTGGTGTGTGGGGTGGTGACGTGGAGAGG
The DNA here is from genome assembly GCA_032358315.1 of Ophiocytium majus. NCBI lineage: Eukaryota > Xanthophyceae > Mischococcales > Ophiocytiaceae > Ophiocytium > Ophiocytium majus. Next base: position 2,127 of record JAULBY010039110.1, on the reverse strand, counting down.
CTGGCTGTCTGCTAGTGCAATGTATGCTACGCAAACACAAGCTATGCAAAACCTACAAAGCCCTCAAGCGTAGACTAGTCATTACTAGTAGCTTACTCATCACACAGGCATCCCGCGCCCATTAAGTGTGCCAAAGTGTGGAAATTTTTTGTAATTTTTGTGTGCTCTTCTTGCACTTCCGGATTCGAATTCCGCCACCGTGTTGATACCCGCCGCTGATGCCGTAGGCGCGCGCAGTGCAACTTCAAGTCTTACAATAACAACTTCAAGTAGAAGTTCATGTGACCAGCTGTCACTCAATGACAATGAAGTCTGCGTACACACCTGTGATTACATGCGACTACTCCGACCCATTGTGGGACCGGTTTTTGCTAAACTCTGAAACCTCACCTTGGTCACCCAACTTCAACTTGACTAAGAAAGTACAGACGTAGAGCCCGAAAAGCACAAAAAAGAAATCTTTTGGACCATAATAACTATCCTAGGTCATAGTGAAAAACACCATAGCAACTTGTTTGAGCACTTAACTCGCTTGTTGGCATAAGTTATACCATAGCAAAGTTCATCTCCGAAGTGACTGCAACCACTGTAGTAGTTGCATCTACTTGCACTTGGGGTGTGCAAGAGCCGCATTTTGTGTGGGGTGGTCATGTGGAGAGGCTGGCTGTCAGCTAGCGCAATGTATGCTACACGAACAAGCTATGTGAAACCTACAAAGCTCTCAAGCGCATGCAGCGCTGAGGGGGCGCCCTTCCACCAGCAGGGAAGGAAGCCATATGAATGGCTGCTGCCGACACTGAGGCCTTTTGCGCAGCAGCAGACTAGTTGTAGTAGGTTACTTAGAAGTATGTGACTTCACGTGTGTGAACCTGTTTGCATGGCTGGCACCATCGGGTACTGCGCATGCCCCGCCCTAGAGAGTGACTTCAAGTTACTCAATGCGGATGCACTAACATGCATGGATGCACCAACATGCTAGAGGACGGGGTCATGTGCGCACCTTGAAGTTGTGAGCTGGGTTGACCTGGGTTGTTGCACACGCCCACAGGTGCTAACTTCAACAGGTACTGAATTGCACCAACTGTCTCATAAGCTCACGGGCCCCTACTATGGTAGAGCAACATGCACCTGCAACAGCTGCAACAGCTCCGTGCCCGTGTCTGGCCTCATGCTGCTTCTGCAGTTTGTCGCGCACAACACGCCTCGCCTGTCGCACCAAGTTGAAGTAGATTGTTTTACATACGTCATAGGTCAGTTGCAGCTGGCTGTGAGCTGCCTCATGCGTCATGATACGGCTTCAAGCTGCCTGGGTGGCACAACAGTGTGAACAGGACACTTGGAGCAGACTTTTTTGACACCACAAACAAGGTGTGGCAGCAGGGACAGCCGCCCATGCATGCGCCAGGCACAACGGTACACCTAAACGTGCACAGCATGTATTATCGCGCACCTGATCACAACTTGTACACGCACACAAACAGCACACCGCCTGCAACAATGCCTCATGTGCCGGCGAGCTAATGCACAAGCCTTCACAGCTTGCATTGGTGCCACCTGGGCACACCTGCCCTTGTCTCAGCACAAACGAACCAAGCCTGGAGTGTTTCCTACCTTGCAAGTTTTAAAGTCACCAGCCTCTAACAAACTCCCGTGTGGCGTGTGCGTCTACTACTCCAACTAGTTGGAGTTGCCACCCCCTGGCAATCACACTGTCGCGCCAGGGGTGTACTGGTGCGCAAACGCCCGCAGCCCCTGCCCACCACCCAGGCCAGCGCTGCCAGTGCTCACATCGTCATCCCCACCCTCCGCCTCCTCAATCACAACATCCTGCCCATCACCCACCTCTGCTTCCTCTACTTCAACTTCAACTTCATCTTCAACACTTGAAGTTGACGCGGCAACAGCAGACCCGGGCAAGCCCGCGCTGCGCGCCCTCTTGCCCGCGCCCTGCTCTCCTCCCTCGCTACCACCCTCCCCATCACCGGCCACCGGCGAGGCCCTGCCACGCTTCCACCCGCCACCACCGCCGCCGCCACTGCCGCCGCCGCCACCACCACCACCGTCGCCGCCGCCGTCGCCGCCGCACATGGGCGCGTGCTCCCCACCATCGCCGCCGTCGCCAGCGGC